>JAWPHD010013843.1:0-65433 GCA_037043455.1 Cyrtodaria siliqua | reverse complement strand
CACGTTATGGACTTAGTATATACTTAATCTCATATAAAACAAAGCGTTTTATGCGTGCTATATAGTGTGTGCACGTCAATGCAATTTGGCTATTATAACCATTTAAAACATTTGTTGTGCAAGAAAAGCAACACAGCTTGAATATATTAAGTGTCATGAAAAAAGAAAACGTTTTAATTCGTGTCCTTTTATACATATATATTATAATGGAGATATATTTGTGAACTACAAGGACAGATAACTTTCGGACGAACTACGGCAGGCGCCTAGCTATGACGAGATACACAGAAATCAAGCGTATGCATTCACTTCCTAAAAAGGATAGCAGCAACACACGCTGATGAACGTATTTCTGCATCATAACCCACTCGTCTGGGCACAATTAACATATAGACGCATACATACATAAAATTATAGCTCATATGAGTGGGTCACATTTAAGCATTCAACCACACACTATACTGAGACAGTGACAATGAAATGTGCCGGATCTTGGGATACTGTGAATTCAGTAATATATTAAAGGGAGATAATTTGAACCTCACTCGGCAACTTTCGAAATTTGGGATCTCGTAAGAGATTCACGTTCACAAGCAGAATTTTATATAGGAGAAATATTTGTGAACTACCAAGGACAGACAACCTTCGGACAAAATAATAAATGAGCGATGTAAAGATTCATTCATAATTAGTTAAGTGTACAATAATGTAATTAGTTAAGTTTACAATATAATTAGTTAAGTGTACAATATAATTAGTTAAGTGTACAATAATGTAAAGTACTCGTGAATGAAACAACTAAAAAGGTGCAGAAAATAAAGTTATAAGATCATACATCGTTTAACAAATCACATACGTATATTGCTTTTATTTATCAAACAAAGTGTTTGAACCGTCTGATTATAATAATAAAGTTAATTAAAATAAGTGTCACATAACACGACACGGATATAAGACAAGTAACACCATTCGTTAAAAAATAATTGAACATGTTTTTTGTTGAATGGAAACCATGTTTTCAAAAGAATAATCCATCATTTTTTACAGTTGATTTTTTGCTGTTCTCCATGTTCTATTCTCAGCAGTATTGTTCCTCCACTTTGTTCTCGTTTTCTTTATCATGTCCCCCTCCTTGTTCACATTTTGTCTTTGTGTTCAAATGCCATCTTTCTATGGTTCAAATTGTCAATAGTATTACTTGGAGCCGTTGCCTAAAAGAAAAAATAATAAACGCTATAGTTAATTAGTTAACCTTTTTCTTTGTGTTCAGATGCAATCTTTTGTTGGTTCAAACTGTCATTACTTGGAGGCTTTGCCTAAAAGGAAGATTAATATACATGACAGATAATTAGATAATTGTTATTCAATATTTTAATAGGCTAAACTGTCCGTGAGGATCTAAGTATTTAAAAAAGCTACCCCGCCAACAACAGACACATCATTACGTGGTCCGAGTATTAACTTTCATACCCCATCCAACCCCTTCTCCAAGAAGCAAAAACGGGATTGGCTGGGGGTATCAAATAAATCCTTAATTTCGGCTTAAAAAGTTTGCATATTGTAAAATTAAAATATTTAATATATAATTTTAAACAGGTTAGAATACTTTATCAGTTAAAAAACTGAAAAACAGAAGCTTTTAAACGTGTTATTTTGTCGAAATATCCGTTATAAAATCCTGCTTATATAAGCTTCTCATCGCTTAATAGAATTAAGGTGGGAAAACGTAATGACATTTTAAAACATATGATATGTGCGCCGTTTCTAAACGATGAGATATATATTTTACTTACATATTTTTAGAATCCAAACTATAGACACAATATAAATGGTTTTAACCGGCCAGGGCAATCACCAAAACGGGAGCGTTGAATTAAGAGTTAACCATCTCATAATTCATTTTACACACATTCAATCACGGTTAAAATCCTTTACTTTTAATCGGTACATATACATTATTATATGACCTGAACACCTCTGTATAGTTTTGATAAACAGTTTTATAGTGTATGTGTGCCATTATTTGCCGGGTTTTGTTTCTTTAAAGTCAGACAATTGCAACAATGAAGTGAATGATAGCGATTACAATCATAAAATTCATAAAAAACTGTATACTGAATATTTACTGTATAAACTTAAAGAAACTAACCCACCAACTAAAACTCTATCTATGTGTTTAGGTCATATAATAATGTTTATTATATAACCTATAAATAGACGCGTTTTCATTGGCTAAAAAGTAATTTTTTAGAAAAAATATCTAGCGATATTGACCTGTTTTTTTGTTATTGACCTGTTTTTTTGATATTGACCTGTTTTATATAATTGTTTTTTTGATATTGACCTGTTTTATATAATTGTAAATTGAGGGTTATATAATAAAACAGTTATGGACTTTTCAGCTGTTATACATGATGTTGATATGTACCAAAAAATCATTATTGACCTCGGCTATCGCCTCGGTCAATAATGATTTTTTTGGTGCATATCACATCATGTATAACAGCTGAAAAGTCCATAATTGTATAATATGTGCCAATTTTTTTTGGAAATCCTGGATCCGCCCCTGAACGGCAGTAACTCTTTGGAAGCATCCAACCTGAACAACAAGACACTTAGTATGGGAAGCCATAACCGTCAAACTGTGGATATTTACAAACCAGTCAATGACAGGCCATTTAATTCAACTTGAAGTCATTTGATGACGTACATATTGATTCGATGCGACGTGTAAACTCTGTTCATTGGTTACAAAGTGAACTGATACGGTTCGAAGTGAAATGATGCGGTGTAAAATTTCAAACCATACGACGCAAATAGAAAGCATTTAGACAAATGACAAACCATCTGACAAAAAAACTAATACAATACAATAAAATACAAGTCGGTACGATGAAAACTTAAACGATTCATCGAAAAATGTGAAGTGATACAGAACAAAGTAAATCAGTAAAATGATCGGACGAAAACAAAGTCGGTGCAATGCAAACGCAATCCGTTCGACAGAAACTGATTTCATTACGTGCAAAGTGAAACGGTGCGACATCTGGCGGCGATATTTGCCACATCACTTGCAGGGTTATTTCCACTACATATGATAAATCAAAGTACTGAAAGTACTGAGAATCCAAGGTTTGATAGAAAAGTCTGTATGAATATTTGCACGATTGCAGGACATTTCAAATTTCCATAAATTTTACATAGTTTTAGCCAACTTGACGATCTTGGGCGACCTACCGAAATCTTAGTCTAGAGGGTCAATCCATTCCAAATATATTGTGACCAATTGTCATTCACCTGTATCAAATCTAGACTAGAATATTATGGTATATACCTAAAAAAAAAATACCCTAGACGTTTCGGCACCCGTTTTTAATACGGTTGATTTAAGTATTTGTTATTATGACATCATTTAAAAATAATATATATATATAAATATATAACTTATTACTATGTTATTTCAGCTTTAGGCAAGATGAATCAACTATGATTAAATGAAGAATAGTTCAATTTCCGACGCAAGATGTTGACTGAAAGATGTTAAAATGAAGGATGATTAAATGAAGAATTAAAAAATAATTTAAAAATAAATATATATATATAGATAAATAACGTATTACTATGTTATTTCTGCTTTAGGCAGGATGAATCAAAGATGACGAAGTAGGTTAAAATGCTGTAGCCATGTGCAGTTTCAAACGGTGTCCGGTTGGGGCCAGATACAATGTTTCATTGTCGTTGGCAACAATGAGACACCCGACAATGCGACATCGCGACATTGCGATATGACAATGCGACATTGCGATACGACAACTCGACAGTGAGATACGACAATGTGACATTGCGATACGACATCGCGACATAATTGTCGCGATGTCACGATGTCACGATGTCGTAATGCAATGTCGAGTTGTCTTATCTCAATGTCGAGTTGTCGTATCGCAATGTCGCATTGTCATATCGCAATGTCACGATGTTGCATTGTCGGGTGTTACATTGTTGCCCTTGATAATGCGACATTGTATCTGGCCCCAACCGAACACGCTTTTGAAACTGCACATGGCTGCAGCATTTTAACCTACTTCGTCCAGCTAGGTTCTGTTTCTTCTTGTTGTTGTTTATTTATCAAAATTATGGTCACCCGTGTATTTACTTTCAATTCTTCTTTCCACCAATTTTGTATTTCATTTTTTTAGTAATAATACTACAGTAAAGTTTCTTTTCAATGTGTGAGACAGACATAGGGAAGTAGAATCAACGGTTAGTGCCTCTTGTTAAGTTATTTGTCACTGCAGCAGAAGACGTTTTTCTAGATTACGTCACTGAACTTGGACGAGTTCAAAACCAGTTGCATCAGACTAGACACATCAGAGTTATAGCCTTTGATTTTTTAAAAAAACTGGTGTCCGCTATTCAAGCAAGTAGAGTGATTCTTGTGCGTCTTGTTCCCGGAAGACTACTTAATACACGCCACACTGTAATTGACATACTTTTAGACAGTGGAGGTCATCTTGAGTGACAGTTTGGCCATAAAACACAAATCTGTCTATCCATCAGAAATTTCATAAAATAATATTCAAGTCTACATTTGAAACAGTTTAATGACAATAGATCACAATATATTTGGAATGGATTGACCCTCTAAGATTTTGGTAGGTCGCCCAAGATCGCCAAGTTGGCTAAAACTATGTAAAATTTATAGAAATTTGAAATGTCCAGCAGTCGTGCACATATTCATACAGACTTTCCTATAAAACCTTGCATTCTCAGTACTTTCAGTTATTGGATTTATCATAAGGCTAGTAATTATGTAGGGGATATAACCCTGCAAGTGATGTGGCAAATATCGCCGCTAGATGTCGCACCGTTTCACTTTGCATGTAATGAAATCAGTTTCTGTCAAACGGATTGCGTTTGCATTGCACCGACTTTGTTTTCGTCCGATCATTTTACTTGCCACCAGACTAAATGTGTTTGCGTTAAACTGATTCATATTGCATCATGCTGATTTACGATGTTCTGTATCACTTCACATTTTTCGATGAATCGTTTAAGTTTACATTGTACCGACTTGTATTTTATTTTGTTGCATTAGTTTTTTTGTCGAATGGTTTGTCATTGCACTGAATGATTTCTATTTGCGTCGTATGGTTTGAAATTTTACACCGTATCATTTCACTTCGAACCATATCAATTTACTTTGTAACGAATGAACAGAGTTTACACGTCGCATCGAATCAAAATGTACGTCATCAAATGACTTCATGTTGAATTAAATGGCCTGTCATTGAATGGTTTGTAAATATCCACATTTTGACGATTATGGCTTCCCATAACTTTGCACGTGAACATTTAATCTTGTATACACTTACCCTTATAATGTGTCTATTCAGACTTTAAACTTCATTGAGATACAACTAGTATATGAGAAACATTCATTGAGATACTACTAGTCATCACGTGCATCATCATCACGTGTATTTCTGGGGGCGTTTTGGAAGAAATGCAAAGACGAATTTTCTAGGTAACAGACATTTTTATTTAATTATACGCTATAAAGTATAACAAATAATTCTAAATACAATGTATTAGAGCTGGTTTGCTTGCAGACATGTTAGGGATAGGACATTTACCTTTCTTTCCATTTGCTCTACTTGCTTCACTCTATTGGGAAGCAGATTTGGCATCAGTGTCTTTAGCACCGCTCTTTTCCGAACCAGATGTTGAAGCTTAAATCAAGATTAATAACAAGAGGTCAATGACCTTGAAGCTCTACTGATACATTTTGATAGCTAGATCAGCCATGGGAACCTGTGAAGCTTTATTAAAATAGGACCAGCACTGTCAGAGAAGTAGTCGTCACAAGTTTTTTCTATATAACTCTATGTAAACAAAGATGGCTGCTTGCGGCCATGTTAGACATAGAATCAAAAGAAATTTGTTAAGGACCAACTACATGGCATGCTTGTCATTTTAGTAAACGTTCCACATCAATACCATTTATGGTTTTTGAGAAGCAATGGCCGCAATGATGTATTTTTAAAATCTATTTATAGATATGGCAGACATATTGAATTACCGGGCGACTTGAAATTTTGCTAGGATCAACTAGACCTAAAGAGCAACATTCCTGTGGAGTTTCATGAAAGAATTCAAGTAGTTTCAGAGGAGTAGTCGCTACAAGTGTTTACTATACAACTCTATGTAAACAAAGACGGCAGCAACCTTGTTTAATGTTGAATCAAACGGATTTTCGACAAGGACCAACATCATGCCATGCTGCTCTTTTAGCAAAATGTTCCATATTAATATCAATTATAGCCATCTTGAATATCCGGCCGACCTGAAATTTTACTAGTATCAACTAGACATCAAGAGCAACATTCCTGTTTCATGAAAATCCGTCAAGTAGTTTCAGAGGAGTAGTCGCTACATTGTTTTACTATATAACTCTATGTAAACAAAGATGGACACTGGCAGCCATGTTTAATGTCGAATCAAAATGATTTTCTACAAGGACCAACACCATGTCATGCTGATCATTTTAGAAAAAGTCCCATGTCAATATCACTCATAGTTTTCCAAAATTAGTCGCTACAATCCTTTTTAAATCTATTTTTAGCTTTGGCGGCCATCTTAGATTTCGAATCAAGTGAATATTTGCTTGGATCAAGTAGACATCATGGGCAACATTCCCGTAAAGTTTCATGAAAATCCATCTAGTAGTTTCAGAGAAGTAGTCGCTAGAATAAAAGGATTACGGACAGACGGACAGACAGACGGACGACGGACACAGCACCACGACATAAGCTTCTCTGCTGATATTTGATCAGTAGAGCTAAAAACAAATATAATAATGATGTGCGGACATTGTTAAAATAAGCAATCCACGAATCTATTGCGATATACCGTCAGTAAGGTAATGATGTGCGGACGTTGTTAAAAAAAGAAATCCACGAATTTAATGTGATACACTGTCAGTAAGGTAATGATGTGCGGACGTTGCTAAATTAAGAAATCCACGAATCTAATGCGATATACCGTCAGTAAGGTAATGATGTGCGGACGTTGTTATAATAAGAAATCCACGAATCTAATGCGATATACTGTCAGTAAGGTAATGATGTGCGGACGTTGTTAAAATAAGAAATCCACGAATCTAATGCGATATACAGTTAGTAAGGCAATGATGTGCGGACGTCAATAAAATAAGAAATCCACGAATCTAATGCGATATACTGTCAGTAAGGTAATGATGTGCGGACGTTGTTAAAATAAGAAATCCACGAACTTAATGCGATATACTGTCAGTAAGGTAATGATGTGCGGACATTGTTAAAATAAGAAATCCACGAATTTAATGCGATATACTATCAGTAAGGTAATGATGTGCGGACGTTGTTAAAATAAGAAATCCACGAACCTAATGCGATATACCGTCAGTAAGGTAATGATGTGCGGACGTTGTTAAAATAAGAAATCCACGAATCTAATGCTATATACCGTCAGTAAGATAATGATGTGCGGAAGTTGTTAAAGTAAGCAATCCACGAATCTAATGCGATATACCGTCAGTAAGGTAATGAAGTGCGGACGTTGTTAAAATAAGAAATACACGAATCTAATGCGATATACCGTCAGTAAGGTAATGATGTGCGGACGTTGCTAAAATAAGAAATCCACGAATCTAATGCGATATACCGTCAGTAAGGCAATGATGTGCGGACGTTGTTAAAATAAGAAATCCACGAATCTAATGCGATATACAGTTAGTAAGGTAATGATGTGCGGACGTCAATAAAATAAGAAATCCACGAATCTAATGCGATATACTGTCAATAAGGTAATGATGTGCGGACCTTGTTCAAATAAGAAATCCACGAATTCAATGCGATATACTATCTGTGAGGTAATGATGTGCGGACGTTGTTAAAATAAGAAATCCACGAACTTAATGCGATATACCGTCAGTAAGGTAATGATGTGCGGACGTTGTTAAAATAAGCAATCCATGAATCTAATGCGATATACCGTCAGTAAGATAATGATGTGCGGAAGTTGTTAAAATAAGCAATCCACGAATCTAATGCGATATACCGTCAGTAAGGTAATGAAGTGTGGACGTTGTTAAAATAAGAAATACACGAATCTAATGCGATATACCGTCAGTAAGGCAATGATGTGCGGACGTTGTTAAAATAAGAAATCCACGAATCTAATGCGATATACCGTTAGTAAGGTAATGATGTGCGGACGTCAGTAAAATAAGAAATCCACGAATCTAATGCGATATACTGTCAGTAAATGATGTGCGGACGTTGTTAAAATAAGAAATCCACGAATCTAATGCGATATACTGTCATTAAGGTAATGATGTGCGGACGTTGTTAAAATAAGAAATCCACAAATTTAATGTGCTATACTATCAGTAAGTTAATGATGTGCAGACGTTGTTAAAATAAGAATTCCACGAATCTAATGCGATATACTGTCAGTAAGGTAATAATGTGCGAACGTTGTTAAAATAAGAAATCCACGAATCTAATGCGATATACTGTCAGTAAGGTAATGATGTGCGGACGTTGTTAAAATAAGAAATCCACGAATCTAATGCGATATACCGTCAGTAAGGTAATGATGTGCAGACGTTGTTAAAATAAGAATTCCACGAATCTAATACGATATACTGTCAGTAAGGTAATGATGTGCGGACGTTGTTAAAATAAGAAATCCACGAATCTAATGCGATATACTGTCATTAAGGTAATGATGTGCGGACGTTGTTAAAATAAGAAATCCACGAATTTAATGTGCTATACTATTAGTAAGTTAATGATGTGCAGACGTTGTTAAAATAAGAATTCCACGAATCTAATGCGATATACTGTCAGTAAGGTAATAATGTGCGGACGTTGTTAAAATAAGAAATCCACGAATCTAATGCGATATACCGTCAGTAAGGTAATGATGTGCAGACGTTGTTAAAATAAGAATTCCACGAATCTAATGCGATATACTGTCAGTAAGGTAATGATGTGCGGACGTTGTTAAAATAAGAAATCCACGAATCTAGTGCGATATACTGTAAGAAAAGGACTAAATTTGAGCGGATAAATACTGTGCTCATCTCATAACGTTGTGCAATCTTAATACGTTGAAGGACGAGTGCATATATCCCAATACAAATCTAATAACCTATAATTATTACATTTCTTGATGAGTGGAGATCCCAAGCGTTACTATCGGTTACATCATTTTCGGAGCTCGACTTGTACGTGAGCTAGTGTCGATTCTTATGAATGGTGGTAGGTATGCAGTACTAGTTCTACATTGGAGAAAGTGGATGGTTTGCCTCTACCACAAAACAATAGATCCTAATATACTGGTACAGCCAAAAATGCGATTTCTACATCATTTTTACATCATTTTTCCAATTGTAGGGGGAACTAAATAGCCATCTCCTCAAAGATTCCTATTTAAGTCCTAGTTAAGTTTGAATCATAGGATTTCAAATGTATATGTTCCCTAATAATGTATATGTGCCGATTAAAGAAACATATTCAGACTTTAAACTTCATTGAGATATAACTAGTCATCACGTGCATTATCATCACGTGTATTTATGGGGGCGTTTTGGAAGAAATGCAAAGACGAATTTTCTAGGTAATAGACATTTATATTTAATTATACTCTATAGAATATAACACATAATTCTAAATCCAATGTATTAGAGCTGGTTTGCTTGCAGAAACATTAGGGTTAGGACATTTACCTTTCTCGCGACTTGATTCCTTATCATCACTGTTTTTGGATTTTGCCTCTTCCTCTTTAGAATCATCGCTTGAACTGCTCTTCGTTCCTTTAGCCGGAGAACCTGCTTTAGCAGCTTAAATCAAGATTAATAAAAGCAAGTATTATAACGATGTGCGGACGTTGTTAAAACACGAAATCCACGAATCTAATGCGATATACTGTAAGAAAAGGACTGAATGTGAGCGGATAAATACTGTGCACATCTCATAACTTTGTGCAATCTTAATGCGCGGAAGAACAAGTGCATATATCCCAATACAAATGTAATAACCTATAATTATTACATTTCTTGATGAGTGGAGATCCCAAGCGTTACTATCGGTTACATCATTTTCGGAGCTCGACTTGTAAGTGAGCTAGTGTCGATTATTATGAATGGTGGTAGGTATACAGTACTAGTTCTACATTGGAAATAGTGGAGGTTTGCCTCCATCACAAAACAATAGAACTTAATACACTGGTACAGACTAAAATGTGCTGAAAATGACGTAAAATAACATCAACCTTCAACTACGTCAGTTTAGCCTTGACAACCATAAATGCACTTCCTAGTAAGTGTCCTTGAGAACTAACTAGCCATCTCCTGAAAGGTTCCTATTTAAGTCCTATGTAAGTTTGAGTCATATAATTTCAAATGTATATGTTCACATTTGTCTCCAACACGTAATATGTCATGTAAAATAAGTAAATAAACTATTTTATTATAGTGACATGCGTATAACACTGATATTATTATATATAATTTTAAATACGTAGTTTTCATTGGCTAAAAGGCAGTCACGTGTAAGTAATTAGTATGAACAATTGACTTTATAACGTTTCCTATCCGGTTCAATCTGGTTTTGCGGTTAATAGTCTTTTTTTTTCAGGTCAAACTGAGAATCCATGACGTGACGTCATTCATGTAAACAAGTAAGCAAAAAGTAAGCAAACTAATGGAGTTTATACGATTCAATATAATAAAACAACTATCTACTTCTGTTTCAGTAAATCGTTAAAAATATTCATCCTCGGATAAAACTATTCATCCTCAGCAGTAAACTATTGACCGAGACGAAGTGTACTGCTTCGGGTCAATAGTCACTCACTTGAATGAATAGTTTTAACCATTTACCTCAACAGAAGTAGATAGTTGTATAATAGATAATGCATTTTAAAAGAACAGTTGCAAAAAAAACCGGCCCCATGGGCCTATAAGTTAATTTTAAATAATGCAAGCAATAATTTGTATGTATTTTCATGTATGTTGTTGTACCTTGTTGGTCTAGAAAATGCACGAACATGTATTGAAAACTGTTTGAGTGTTTGCACGTGCAGCTTAGCGAAAAAAATGAAGGACATGTAACACTTTCAAAAAAGCATCCAACCTGAACAAAGCGACACTATGCACGTGAACATTTATGCTTGTGTACACTGACCCTTATAATTTGTATATTTACCCTTCTTGGCACCTCCTTCAGACTGTGAACTTGCTGCGGCAGCAGATGGGGTATCTTTTGGAGCAGCTGAAAGAAATATTATTTAAGCACGTATTATAATAATGTGTGTACTATTGATCAATCAAAAGGTTCACGACTTTTGAAGCGAACTTTTGTAAGAATATAAGTGAATTTGATCACTATTGTGTTACTTACCAACACAAGATGACATTTACCTAGTAAAGCTTACACATAATGCCATGATGTTAATTTAAGAATCATTCCATATCAATATTTATTATAGTTGACAAAGGATACATATCAATATTTATTACATTTTCTTCCGTATAGTTAATGCATGTATTTGCATTTGTAAGTATATATGTTTTGCAAAAATACGGTGCTATAAACTGAGCGGTACGGTTACACAATTTACCTTTATTGGCAATTCCTCCTCCCTGTCCACTTACTCCTCCCTGTCCACTTACTCCTCCCTGTCCTTGAGAATTTACTTTAGGAACTAAAATAAAAAATAAAAAACAAGTATTATTACAATGTGAGTACAATTGATAAAACAAAAGATCTGTGAACCTTAAGGCGCATTTCGATCACCTCAGTAGTTATTAAGCAACACAATAGAGTAAAAGGGAAATGCGGAAAGAGTTGCAAGCACCCCTTAAAAAAGTATGAAAGGTGAAATCTGGAAGTCTAATAAGTTAAGTCTAATATAATTAAGAAATAATTAAGTCTAATATAATTAAGAATAATAAGTATAATATAATTAAGTCCATAAATGACAGATAGGTCAATTTAAGAATATAATTTCATCAAATGTTCACCAAGTAAGCATAAGAGTCTCAATAGCATAGGGATGAATTAATTGTTGAAATTGTTTGTTTTTTACGGGTATAAACGGATAAAACCCGATTAGCTCAGAAACAAATGTTATATTGTAATCTAAGCTATAAAATCTGTTGTGCCCCGTCAGCCTTTCCTTTAAAAAAATGCAAAAAATACTGAAAAGGGGATCCGTTAGAAGCAACGAACAAGACAGTCAACATCAGATTCGAGTAGCAGACTCTGTTTTACTGAGTCTGTTCATGAGAGGTTATTTAAATTGTAACAACTCTCACGCCTCCTAGCGCCGGCTTAAACGGTATTATACTTAAATGATCCAATTATTGGGCTCGAAGCTACCAAAGGATTATCAATTTAGTACAATGATTAGCATTACTCTTTTTAAGTTAATATGTATGACTCTACGCTTATCAATTTAGTACATACTGAATCTGTTGACTTGTAGGCTTGAGCGCACACATAACATCAGTTATCTTGAATGTGTATATATAATATTTTTATTTGTTTGAATAGTATTTTACGTCATTTTAGCACAGGTTAAGCAATATATTTATGGCTGAGGCAGACCACCCGATTTTTCATTGGTAGAACCGGTACTGTATACTGTATCGCCATCCGTAAGATTTGAGACATTTTCACTTGAAAAATCGAGCTCGCAGTAGGATTCGAACCCACAGCGGTTAGATGCGAGACAGTTTTAGACTCAACGTCTTTAATATCACGGCCACGGACGCAATATTAAAATATAATAATCGAAATAACAAAACAACAAAATACTGACCCTCTTGACAACTTGGTTCCGATGGAAACCATGAACCAGCTGCGTTACAAACTGCAATTGTTGCACAATTTTTGGCTTCAAATCCCGCGTTACATGTGACTTGCGCAACGCCGCCATATACCGCTCTAGGCGAATAGTTAAAGGTACCATTTTCATCGACAAGAGCGGCACAAGCTGAAAGTGTATATTATAATATAAGTATTGTTTAAAAATGGTAATTTATGCCACTAAGTTGCGAACTGTTAAATATAGCAAGACCTGCACAAGAAGTGAAATAACAAAATAAAAAGTATGCTAGATCTATGATTCAAAATACAATTTCAGAATAATTATTAATCAGATGTATTAAAATGGGAGAATTGTTTTTTTACTGAATGTTTTTTTTTCCAAACATTAAGATGTGAGTATATCTCCCACTGAAAAACAGATAAATCATGATTGCGGTCTAGCATTTTATCAAATATGGCGGCCCCCTTGAGCAGTTCTGTTGGGGAAAACCTTCTTTTTTCCATTTATTTTTTCACTTTTAGCACATTTAACTTGGATATAAGGGACAACAATTTGCATGCGCTGTTTAACATGTTTAATGTTTTATCTTCGGGAAATCAAGCAGTGTGACCTGGTTTAGGGGAGCTATTAGAGCTGTAGTTCCAATCTATAGCATGTATATCGGTCATTTTATCTTTATATACAAAGATAGTCGTATTCATTTTTAGACAAACTGGCTAAAGGTATTATTTTGGAAAAAACATTTAACTTATTTCAAGGAGAAAACTATATCTCATTATTTTCAAATAAAATGGATTATCTAAAACGTCTAATGCATGCTTTAAGAATCGAAATTGCTAAGGCAGTGTATGTGTATGAAAATGCTATAGGGAAGGAAAACAGCAAAACGTTATGACGTTAACTTTGACGTCAGCGACACTGAACGTTGGTAACATTTACACGACAAAAACTCGAGCTTCGTGTGAATGGTTCCTAACGAATAATAAAAGCTCTGCCATGAAAATACACGTGGAGCATCAAAATATCATAGATTGAATGCAAAAGTAGGAATTACCAAAGACTGACTTGCATTGATCAGGCACTTTCTTTGCAGAAAGTGGGTTCAACAATATCCTCTTGGACGTTAAGGTGTTAATGTAACCTGTTAACTTTTGGGGATATGGTCAGTGAGTCGTCGAAAATATTACCATGGGCATCAGGGTTTGTGTATCAATGATAAGATCAAGTGAAAAGTTATTATGATGTTATAAAATAAGTGTTTTCATATTTCAGTTATTGGTCCAACGACTGTCATATTGACCCAATTTTGACAGTCCGAGGACCAATAACGGGGCCAATATGAAAACACTTAATAAATGACATTAAACAAGCTAAAATATATTCAATAAAAATGTATTAAAAAGTATCGGATTGAAATAAATCTTTCCCTGTTACCGCTCGACGGCGCGTGGAAAATCACACAGGAACATGATAATAGTTATATTTCTGCGAAGTCGATGTAACCGAATTTACAAATAATCAAACCTTCATTATTTTCAAAGTCTACATTGCATAGGCGAACTAAATAATCATCGAAAAGCTGCGATGTTTTTTGTTTTCTTCAAAATGGCGTGATTAAAGAGAACAAAGCCTCGGTCATATTGGCCTTGTTGGCTTATCCAATCAGATTGCTTGAATTTCATATTGGCCGAGTTTTCTCATATTGGCCGAGTTTCTTTTTTTCGTTTCAGTATGCATAGAAATTCACAGATTTTATAAACCTATAAATAGAATTGAGAAGGAAGCTATCAGTTTGTATAGTTCCTTAGCATAATTACATGCATATATGACAGTTGAAACAAAAATACGTGCTATATTTGAGAGTTTACGTATTGACAGATTGACTTTACCTTTAGGATTGCACGCGGACGCTACGTCGGTATCCCAGCCTGCATATTTGCACGAGATAGACGTGGGACCTGATAGTTCATAACCCGCAGCGCACTCCAGATTGGCAACGTCGTTTTGAGAGAATCCGTTAGGCTTAAAAACACCATTTTCCAATACTGGCACAGCCCCACATACTAAAATAAAAATGAGGACGTTAGTCATTTTAACTTACAATCGATGTTTATATCTACAAATGCTCCATAAACTAGCACAGAGCCACCTGGGTTCTTTCTCATTTTGTTTGGAAGTACGGCACAAAGAGAGAACGAGAGAGAGAGAGAACGAGAGAGAGAGAGAGAGAGACAGAGAGAGAGAGAAATGGAGTAGTAGGGCAGGAAGAAGAGTGCGATTATTGTTATTTATTTTTGAACCATACATTAAACAAGCTAAAATAATTCTATGTTAAAATTGCAACTTTTACTACAGGTTTCATTGTTCGAATAAATTGCTTCGAGTGGTTTTTGACTTGTGGCACAATGTCAAATGCTATTATATATATAAATGTAAGAAAACACTTTCAAAAATTGTGTGTATCAACTAGATTTCTTGAAAATACCATAGATGTGGTGTAAAATATGTTTGCAAGGATCGAATGATTAACCTAAAGAAGTGGCCGCGATTGCTGTCATTCGTCAGATCTACCATCTACTAGTAGTGAATCAACATGTATTAATACAATGACCGATGCATTTTGAATTCTCTCTGTGTCGTCAATTGTTATTGCTGTTTTATTTAATATATAAATAAGACCATAAAAAAATAAAACAAAATACTTACTTGGCTGGCAGGCCGGCAGGGTTCCTTGCCACTGATCATTTTCGTCACAATATAAACTGTTTTGCTTTGCAGATTGGTCTCTATCGATTTCATATCCCGTATCACAGGCGAGCACCGCCGCACTACCAAAAATAGATGGAGTTTTGCTGAACGTCAACGTTCCGTGGCTGGCTACAATACTGCTGGGGTCGCATTCTGAAATGTAGCGATGGTTCGGATGTGAATGTGGTGATGACAACAACCGTAATGATGGCACTACATTTAATTGTGACAATGGTTTTCTATACAGCAAATTAAACACAAACCAATTCGCCCTTGGCCTACATTCTTCAAACTTTTTAGCACAAGAATCCGACTAAGACTAAAATCTCATTTTTTTGCAAACCTTATCAACACAAAAGTATGTGTAAGAATTGTGATTTTCAGACATTTTCTGTTAAATTACCTTTAAAATTACTCGTTTCAGTAAGTAAATATAGTAATTTGCATGTAAAATTGTTTTTTATTTGGAATAAAAGAACAAGATTTTGAGTCGAGTTTGATTCTTGTGCTCAAAAGTTTGATGAATTTAGGCCTGATTTAATTAAAGTGAAGATCCTGCAAATATGACATGTTCACTTTCGTGAAATAATGTAAATAAATTATGTACATGTATCTCGTGCAGATACGGCACGTCCTATCTCGTGAAATCCTTCAGATATGACGTGTCCATTCTCCTGAGATTGTGCAGATATAGCATTGTTAATATCATGAGATTGTACAGATATGACATGCCAGTCTCGTGAGATCTTGCAGATATGGCATGTCCAATCTCGTGAGATCGTGCAGATATACCATGCCCAATCTCATGAGATTATGGATATATAACTTGTCCACCCTCGTGAGATCCTGTATATATGACATGTCCAGTGTCATGAGATCCTGTAAAAATGACATATCCAGTGTGGTGAGCTCCTGTATATATGACATGGCCAGTGTCGTAAGATCCTGTAAAAATGACATGTCCAGTGTGTTGAGATCCTGTATATATGACATGTCCAGTGTCGTGAAATCCTGTACATATGGCATTTCCAGTGTCATGAGATCCTGTAAATATGACATGTCCAGCGTCGTGAGATCCTGTATATATGACATGTCCATTCCCGTGTGATCCTGCAGACTGCAGATATGACGTGTACAATCGAGGTTATACAATACATAATATCATAGTGTAGACATCTTAAACACTGATAAATATTACATACTGACAGCCGTACAGCTTCCTTGTGGTTTGGACCACGAACCGTCCTCTTGACATGTGACAACTATGTTAAGCGTAGATTCCCATCCTTCGCAGCATTGTAGAGTCGCGTTAGCTGTCTGGATGACGATGGTGTGATTGTTCAGCACAAAATGCCCGTGCAGATCACTTGGGAAACCAGAACAAACTAAAATAATAGAGAGAAACACATTCTTATTTTTAAACTGTCACTCTCAAATATAATTAGTTACTTGTAGTGTACTTAAGTTTTGCTAAATCAGAGTTATTAAATATTTACATATGCATTATATTACAAACACAATGCAGAGATTTTTGACTTTTTACGAAGTTTGGCGATAGCTATTTAAATACAATAAATGATAAAGTGACGGGTTACAGTTTTTGAGGTGTTCATTATAATAATGGTACTCTTCGGTAGATTGTTTTAGTATAGAGAGGTTATTTAACTGATGGGATGTATAACAAAGATATATTTGACGGGGTGGTAGGCGTGTAGTTCTTTTCTACGACGTGAGCAACACTTTGTTGAGGTGATCACTCAAGTCACTGCTTGTTATTTTTTGTGATATGATTAAGCTATTTACAATTCGCGATTACGAATTATCTTTCACTCAGAAATCCCGATCTTTCATTTATATTGAGCAGTCTAATAAATATGTTTACTTGTTCCAGCCATGCATTTAAGCTGGCAGGTATCTGCTCCAGCTCCACAACCTGCATTTCCTGGTGTTCGGCATATTCCTAAACCGTTTTCGCAAATCTGAAATAGGTTGGGGAGTGCATCAGTTAGAGCAATAATTATCTGAAATAGGTTGAGGAGATACGTATCTAACATAGGTTGAGTCGAAACTAATCTGCTATTCTTATCTGAAATAGGTTGGGGAGTGAATCGTTAGAGCAATACTTATCTGAAATAGGTTGGGGAGTGAATGCGTTAGAAAATATTTATCTGAAATAGGTTGGGGATGAATGCGTTAGAACATTACTTATCTGAAATAGGTTGAGGAGTAAATGCGTTAGAGCAATACTTATCTGAAATAGATTGGGAGTGAATGCGTTAGAAAATACTTATCTGAAATAGGTTGGGGAGTGAATGCGTTAGAAAATACTTATCTGAAATAGGTTGGGGAGTCAATGCGTTAGTGCAATACTTATCTAAAATAGGTTGGGAGTGAATGCGTTAGAAAATACTTATCTGAAATAGGTTGGGGGAGTGAATGCGTTAAAACAATACTTATCTGAAATAGGTTGGGAGTGAATGCGTTAGAAAATACTTATCTGAAATAGGTTGTGGAGTGAATGCGTTAGAAAATACTTATCTGAAATAGGTTGGGGAGTAAATGCGTTTGAAAATACTTATCTGAAATAGGTTGGGGGTGAATGCGTTAGAGCAATACTTATCTGAAATAGGTTGGGAGTGAATGCGTTAGAAAATACTTATCTGAAATAGGTTGGGGTGAATGCATTAGAGCAATACTTATCTGAAATAGGTTCGGAGTGAATGCGTTAGAAAATACTTATCTGAAATAGGTTGGGGAGTGAATGCGTTAGAGCAATACTTATCTGAAATAGGTTGGGGAGTGAATGCGTTAGAGCAATACTTATCTGAAATAGGTTGGGAGTGAATGCGTTAGAAAATACTTATCTGAAATAGGTTGGGGGTGAATGCGTTAGAAAATACTTATCTGAAATAGGTTGAGAGTGGATGCGTTAGAACAATACTTATCAGAAATAGGTTGGGGATTGAATGCGTTGGAACAATACTTATCAGAAATAGGTTGGGGATTGAATGCGTTGGAACAATACTTATCTGAAATAGGTTGGGGAGTGAATGAGTTGGAGCGATACTTATATGAAACTGGTTGCGTGAGTGGATGTGTTTGAGCTATACCGTACACTTTTAAATTGCTCTGCTGGCAGGTATTCATTTTCTTCAATAGATACTAAGAAACAGAACAAAGAATAAGATGTGGTATTATTATTATTATTAGATGTTTAATTGTGAATGTATCTAAAATTTGTTTGAATAATACAGTTTGAGATATTTTATGGGGAGATGATTTAATCTTCATTTTTTTAGATTCAGCTTTCCGTTGTTGTTTTTTGTTTATTTTGTACAGATTTTTTCTTTTTTCTTCAATCATTGTTAATAACAATTTGAATTGTTCAAAGCAACTTGTTTTTGCATGTTACTAATTGTCGATCCAAAATATTAGTTTGGTACATACATCATTTATTTTTGCAGTTTTAGCGCAGTTGCCGAATGGGTACGTCGGACCGCTGTCTTTGCCAGTATCCAGAGCTGCGCCTGCTGATAATGACAACTCTGTGCATACAACCTAAACATGGATATTTAAATATTGTAAATGTGTTGTTTGTTCAAAGTAGGTATAAAACTCGAACAGGCAATATTTACAGAATACAGTCAACTTACAAACTTGCATACACAATAAATGACAATTACAAAAAAGGCAACTTATGCGGCACTACAAACATAAAAGGTTAAAAGGTTTATCAAAAGAGGTTATGACCCTATCATTTTGCAACGCACTGCATGCTCCGTGGCCGAATGGTTAACGATGTTGGGTTGTAAACCTTTACCTCTCACCGCTGCGGGTTCGAATCCCACTGGGAGCTCGGCTTGTAAGTGAGGAAGTGTCGATTCTTACGGATTGCGGGAGGTGTACAGTACTGGTTCTACCCAGGAAAATGGGTGGTCCACCACAAAAAATCGACAGTCATATATAACCTTACATGTGTTGAAAATGACTTAAAACACCATACAAACAAACAAAGCAATGCATGCTTGGTGGTGAACACATTTACAGTTCCCTCTTTAATGGTGCGATGACCGGACAGGCTGTGGACCCTATGATGACGTCTACCTAAAGCCCAAAAGGACTGTGACGTTTGATGTTTGTCTTGTCATGCCCTCAATGGTTTATTATCCTGTTGCTCTGGCTTCTGCCAAGTCATTGAGTACCTTCTTTGTGGCTTTCTGTGCTATGGTTTGTTTTTGTATTTATATAAACTCTTTTACTTATATTGCCTATTAATGCTGCCTTGTTGGTTAGAGAATAGTTCATGGCGGAGATTTCTTTATGTACCCCGTCCCGTTTTATTTGAATGACAGTAGGGTATGTGTGAGGTTTGGTGCACCCTAGCACCTGGTTTAAACCCCCAGCGGCCTTTTTTGCCTCTGACCTTTCCAAGGCGGTAGCCCTATTGTCAATCCTTTTTGTGTTTGTGACGTCATATGCCTTTATTTTTTATTAACATTGCTAACATTGTCTTTTTGCGTGTTTTTGGGTTGAATGTGTTCTGTGAAAGCTGCATTTCCTGTTCGACTTTTATAATTATTTTCACAATAGGAGCACCGCCGTGGAATGGTCAGTGGCAAAACCACAGTCCTGGACTCTAGGTTGTACTAAACTTCACTCTTACCCTAGTAACATCCCAAAAAAGCGGGACAGGGAAAATAAAGAATTCCCCTCCATTATTCTTTGACAAACAAGGCAGCATGAATAGACAATATAAGTAAAACAAAAACTGATAATGTATATGTGGATATATTTTTTTTTATAGAAAGTCACAAAGCAATTACTCATGGACTTGGCAAAATCCAGAGCAATAAGATTGAATACACAAATAGGACCATACCATCACTTTCAGGAAGACCACACTCTGTTCGGTCATAGGAAAGCATATTGGCGAACTGTGTAAATGGGTCAATCACTGAACAGGCAAAATGATATGGTCATAACCTCCTTTTGATAATGTATATAACAAGCTTAAAAAAACTGTATAAGTGATCATGACCAAGGATCTTACTAATTTGTAAATCACGTCACAAAGAAGTTAGGTTATGATAGTCCTTGTCGCAGAAAATTAAATAATTGTTATATTTTAAAAGTAGATCAGGGGTACGCTAATAAACATTTTGCAAAGATGTTTCAAAATTTACGGGTAGGGTAAAGCTTATTGGTTGGCCTACGGTAACTTAAACTTTAAATACAACATCAAAATGGTTCATAAAATGCAAACATACCAGTAGTAAACATGCAGCTATACTCTTCGTCAACATCTTGATTCTTCAGTGGATTAACCGACCTGGAATTAAAACAATTAGACTAATTAAAGGCTCGTACTGTATCGTATCGTCTTTTGTTAATTAGGAAAGTGTAAGAGCAGCTATTTAGCTAAAAAAAAATAAAAGAGGAGAATATTACAAAAAGAAGAGTAGGCATGTTATGTAGACAATAAACAGTAGACAATATTTTATTCCGAGTAATTTACGCCTCTGGCCTATCATACAAATAACATATTGCATATTCTAAAATACCCGCACTATACGTTACAATGCGCAATGCGCAATGCTTATTCTCCTAACGTTGCAAAAAGTACAGTGATATATCGTTCATTCTAATACACCAACACTATATAGTCTAGTTTAAAATATCTCGTTGTATTCAACGATATATCACTGTAACGTTTGCAACGTTAGGAGAATAAGCATTGAACATTGTAACGTAAGCAACATATGCAACGTTAGGAGAGTAAGAAAATCAATGCGAAAGCTTTCAGATGTGTGCGTTATTTTCACATTTTTGGGGTATTAGAATAGAAATAGAACATCGATTACGTGAGTTATCTATAATATATCACGGTTTGTCGTTCAATTGTAAACAATAATTTCACTCGCCCTTCGGGCTCGTGAAATTGAACTCCAAACCGTGACATATTAAACGATAATTCACAGCAAACGATGTTCTATTTCTTAATTATACATCTATACAGTAATGTGGCACTAGTACACGTGACTATTACGGAATATAATATTAACAACCTCGGTGTTGCACAAAGTAGAACAAAAAGTACAACTATTGACAAAAATACCAAATTGAGTTTCGATTCATGTGCAATGTTGTGAGCTTGGAAAAAAGTTTTCTCTTACTAAACATTGCATACAAATATTTCGAAAGTTGCGTTAACGTATGCATATGTTATATAATAGCAGTTAGTTAGATATGTATGTAGTTACAGTAAATTAAAAAATACACAAAGAGTAGACATGTTATGTACCTCGTTCCACTCTGCGTAAATATCTTATAGTTCGGTTCGTGATAAGGATGAATTATCATTCTCCTTTTTCCATATCACACCTGATATCGTCCCGAGATATCAATATCAATAACGAGGTTTGTAGGACCGACGTATCGGGATTATATCAGGTGTGATGAGGAAACAAGAAAGTTGTATTTTTTTATCATTAAACTACACACCACAAACACATATTCTTTTGAAGAGCAGTAATGTATTCATCATTGATTACTGAGTACTAAAAAAGAAGCAACACCTACTTTTTTTTGTTATAAGTTTCTTTATCGATTTTGGAAATGTTATCATTAACAAAGCGCTCGATTCAGTTATGTTTTTGCTTCAAACCTTTCATTATATTTAACTTTTTGATTTAGTAGAGCGCACATACCCATACGAAGTGGTTATTTTCCTCCGCCGCAAACGGGTATTTTTATTCATGTATACTTTTTTAAGATTAGCTCACCCAACGTATTGGAAATGAAAAAAGCGTACAAGTTTCTTTATCGATTTTGGAAATGTTATCATTAACAAAGCGCTCGATTCAGTTATGTTTTTGCTTCATAACTTTCATTATATTTAAATTTTTGATTTAGTAGAGCGCACATACCCACCCATACGAAGTGGTTATTTTCCTCCGCCGCAAACGGGTATTTTGATTCATATAGACTTTTTTAAGATTAGCTCAACCAACGTATTGGAAATGAAAGAAAGCGTACATTACTTTGAAGATTTGGCAGAGCTAATCTCAGTAAGTACTTGAGGAAATACCGTTTGCGACAGAGAAAAGAGCTTTTCAGTAGAGGAATGTGCACTTTAGTCGAACAGAATTTGTTAAATATTGAGAAAGTCAAGAAGCAAAACATACCTGAATCAATGCTTGTTGACACAATTTTACGGTAAACTCGATAAAAGTGACCAGAGATCACAACTTCATTTCCCCTGCATCCATTTTAACGGGAATGAAATTTAAATGACATTAATTAACTTAGCCGACTTCCGGGCAAATCGCGGGTTATAACCTGTGCGGGAAGATATGGACTGCAGATCATGTGTGATATCAGGTGTTACAAAAACGACGTATCAGTGTTAACTACACTGAAGTTTATTGATAATGTCTGGTTATATGCATCGGAAGAAGAAGTAATTATTGGAAACAGTGTTAGTTTTTTGTCGAGCTAGTTTGTGCAAATGGTCTTAAATGCAAACAGCATTACGACTGGATTCTATTAAAGGGCTGAATTATACGAATACGACGACTGGCAATTAATGCGCTTACTTTAATTGCGGTGACGTCAGTATCGTCTGGTGACGTCAGTATTGCCACAACAGATGACGTCGTACTTCTATCATCATCTGTATTATTGATCAGTTGAATTTTTTATTTGATGTTTTTGAATGGTGTGTTTTTCATCATTATTAGCACATGTTAGGCCATATATGACCTAGTTATTTTTATGGTAGAACCAGACCATCCCGTTTTTCCTAGATAAAATTAGTACTGTACAGTATAGCCTTCGCTATCCGTAAGAATCGAAACTTACTCACTTAACAAATTGCTCTCAGTGGATTCGAACACGCAACGGTGAGAGGCGGGACAGTTTTACACGAAGCGTCTTTACTATCCCGATCACGGAAGCGATTTCATCAGTTGAAGAAAGTGTGATGTCATTGTAATGACATTATACGAGCTGAATTGTTAATTAAAGGCGGCTAATTAACATGCAAGCGCAATAGTTAACAAGTCAGCGTGCCTTTTTAACGAAGCGTACCTTTCGAATCGGTTGTTTCTATTAACGGCTGGGTACATCGGGGGATTTAACGCAAACGGTAATATTTGTCACGAATACTTGACACAAAGTCTCTATCATCTCCGTTTTATGCCAACACCTGTTTTAAGATCTTAGTCATGTGAACATGTGTTTATCAATAAATAAATGCTTTGTTAAATCATGTATGATTTAAACATATGTTATTGCCAATAATGTGTTACATACAGAATAATATCCACATATATACAATAGAAATATTATTATGACAAATGGGTCGGGTAACAAGTTCTACCAACATTAGTTTAAACCCTTCCCTGCTAAATCATGCATATTAATAAGACAAAATTAAAGTTTGCAAATAACTTGTTTTTTGCTTAACAATGGTGTATGTTCAGTCTTTTATATTTCGAAAAGAAAATGTGTTATTTTTTTTTCAATTTGAATTGATCTATGAATTTGTATTCCTAATTTGAATTCGTATTAAACGTTACTGTTTACCCGATTTGTATTGTAATTTACAGCTTTTTGTGATCTACGTCGGGCTTTCCTTTCTTTTCATGTAAGACGATCTTTATGGTCTGACAACTCCAGTGTATCCAGTTTTAATCAAAGTTGAAAAACGTCAATAGATAAACAACTTTAAGAATTTGAAAGCCGTATTTACGTTATTTAAAGATTTCGTAAAATTTATATTCATAAATATCCACACATTTGTTGTGAAATCGTTTGCAATAAGCTTGACTGTCAATGTTTGATGTGGCGTGGTTAATTTTAATCATTTCTACAGTTACTGTCGATTTTATGATATAAAATCTGTTTGGTTTGAGTTTGAATCTTATGAGGCAACGACACTGCATATGTAAAACGAGTGAATATCGAATTAAAATACAATTAAGTTAAGAATAAAATGCATAAAGAGTTCATACGGTAGGAACGGCATAAATAAGAGGTAAACATGAGTGGTATTGGAAATATAAACCCTGCAAAACGGAAAGATGTTTGGAAACTGTTTTGACGAAAACAAAAAGAATAGCGCTCGGAGTTTAGTTTGGAAGCAATTTATAAAGATATTTCTGTGTGATCAAACAGTACAACGTCATTTCACAATGTCCAAGATGAATCGTTTTGCCCTATTGTTTGGGGCGCTTGTTTCAGCCAAATGTGTTTTTGGACTTCTCAGATAAAATTCATCTACTACCTAAATAAGTTGTATATCAGTGTAACAGAAATCTTTAGTGATAAATAAAAGTACTCTTTTTTTCAAAATCGATTGAGAAATGCGAAAGCTGTTTTTGATGGGTCCTTTTCAATGCAAGAACGTTTACGAATTGTTATCCAAAATGAGTTTATATGGGAAAAAAAACATCAAAAAATCATTTGGTCTGTAAAATATTTATTTCTCAACCGATCTTCAAAACTAAGGTAGTTTTATTTACCGCTACAAATACCAGTTCTATTGATATATAATTGATGCACGTATTATTTAAATTGCTCAAGCTGCTGCAGAAAAACCTTACGCTGAAACAAGCGCCCCAAACAATAACCACGGTTGAGTTGGACAATAAAAAAGACATTGAATTAATTTATAAGATAGTAGAATATCTGAACTTAGTATAAGCGATAAATATTTTTCGTTAATATTATTGCTTTTTGCAGATGATAAGGTTTTAATTAGAGAAGAATTTTATTGAGTTCTGCTCAACCCGGGGCTAGAGGGCGTGAGCGGTAGCTAGCATATTTCACTACCACATGAACAGTTTCAATCAAACCGAGACTGCAATATTTCGTATGTGTCGTGCTCGGCCGTTTCCAAAGGTCCATTATCATACTCTTTTTTTAAATTGCAATCTTAATAGAGAAAACGGAAGTATTGACTTTTAGAAAAAGAGACCAATTAAGGGATAATTAAACATGAGCATATGATGGAAAGAATTTAGTGGTAAATGATTTTTAATTATTTAGGAAATCATACTGGAACATTTAACTTAAACAAAGAAACTCTTGCAGAAAAAGAATTAAAGGCGTAACATGCCCTAATCGCAAATATAAAAATAAATAATTTCAACCCTACAACACGGTGTCAGCATTGTTATGCATTTAATTATGGAGCAGATATTTACAAAGTCAACAAAAAATGAAACAGTACATTTAAAATTTTATAATTGTTTGTTGTAAGTTAAAACGTTAACTAGCAAAGAATAACGATGTTTACATAAAGGTGCAGTGCTATTAAGTAGTTAATATTAATATCGTGTATATATAGGTACAGCCTCTTTGAAATAAAAAACTAGTTTGGGAATTTGCATGTGAGTTTTATCTATTCCTAAATATAACTATTTTTCAAATTATAATCATATCTTTTGACCATAAATGCTTAAGCTTTATTTTATTTATTTGTTATTCTTATCATTATGTTGTCATTACTATAAACAGATATTTAAGCAGTACATAGTACTCAAATATCATATAATCTCGTCGGACGCCAGTTAAAACTGCAAATTCTCGATATTTTTGTCTCATCTTATATTTAAGACAGAACGAATATAATAATATCACTACACATGGGGTATTATTTCTTTAATGTGAGAAACGTTGTAGATTCCTCTGTGCAAAATGACGAATTCTATCATGACAGTTATAAATTTCAGCAAAACTACAACAACAACAGTAAGTAGAATACAAATTGTCATAGTCGGACTTTTAAAATAATATGTGTTGACATTTTTAGTAAACATAGAAATATTTCGAAAATACCACTGCATTCCAAACATAACTGTATTTAATGTGAGATGATATGCAGACTGTTTCTTTAAGAAATGACAAGTTCTATACATTTACAACTGAAAGTGCATACGTGAACATTCGAGTATTTACAGTAACTTATCATAAGTTGCAAATCTCAGGTTTATTACGTCTCTGCTATGAGTTACGAATTTCTAGTTTATTACGATCTGCTATAAGTTAAGAATCTCGGGTTTATTACATCTTTGCTATAAGTTACTCTAGTTTATTACATCTTTGCTATAAGTTATTACTCTCTGGTTTATTACATCTTTGTTATAATTACTAATCTCTAGTTTATTACATATTTACTAGCAGTAACGAATCTCTAGTTTATTACATCTTTGCTATAAGTTACTAATCTCTAGTTTATTACAACTTTGCTATAAGTTACTAATCTCTAGTTTATTACATCTTTGCTATAAGTTACTAATCTCTAGTTTATTACAACTTTGCTATAAGTTACTAATCTCTAGTTTATTACATCTTTGCTATAAGTTACTAATCTCTAGTTTATTACAACTTTGCTATAAGTTACTAATTTCTAGTTTATTATATCTTTGCTAGAAGTTTATTATATTACATCTTTGCTATAAGTTACTAATCTCTGGTTTATTACGTATCTACTGCAAGGGACCACGTGAATATAACACATTTTGATATGTATTTCGAAATAAAAGTAATTTAATTTTAGTTTACATGTATTGCTAGTAACGCTATCCTGTTGATGTGTTTTGCTTGCTCGCCATTGTGTTTTCAGAAGTTGGGCTCTGCCTTATCTATCCTTTAGTCATTCAAACACCAACGTTTTCTCCATTTCTAGAATGTAGTGCTGTTTTACCTAACTTTTGTTGAATTATTTGTTATTACATTTAATTTAAAGCCTTGTTAGTCGAAAGTATGTGCCCATATTATATAACTTGTTCTAAAGGTAGGTTTATTTCGAAACGGTAAGTGTACGACAAGACATGACTAGGGTCCAATGTTTGATTAAGTATGTCTAGCGTTTCTATTTAATAATTAAATAAATACACACTTTTAGAAATATTTGTCTCAACACTAAAAGGTTAAACACAATTTGCCATTTATTTTAACATCTTATTTAAAAATAAATAAATAAATAATAAATAAAGTATCTCACTTACCTTTTGTAGAAAAGCAACGCTTTGTCTTTCTACGAAGAAATTTCTCTTATACTGTCTTCTGTATTTAAAAAAATGACATCGGCCAATGCTGAAATGCCTTGCATCGGTTTGTTTATATACAGAAAAAACACGTGACAAATCTTAAATAAACATATATAACTATCGATCCAGAAAATGGTAAAGTCACTGAAAAAACAGTCTATTAAAATAAAGACCCTACTAACCAACATGTAAATGTTATCTTAGATTGTTTAGGTACAACCGGTTTATCGGTATAAGCAACTTGTTAGCATCTGTTCGTTCCATCTGATAGATATAAAAATCGAACAGGAAAAGCAACATTCAAGGACGGCACCACAAACACACACAGAAACACACATTTAAAAATGAATAAATTACCAAATAAGACATCACAAACACAAAAGGGTTGACAATAGGGTTTCCGCCTTGGAACGGTCAGTAGCAAAAAAGGCCGCTGGGGGTTTAAACCAGGTTTTAGGGTGAAGTCATCCATATTGATAACGATTTATCGCGAAGAACTTCACCCGTTGTTTAACTCCATTTACATGTATTTTATGCACACAAAAAAGCAACAATAAAAAAAACAATAAAAAGGCAACAAAACAAAACAAAACATGTGAAATATGTTCACATGCGGTTTGGGTGGCATTGTTGGCTGAAGCAATGGCGATAATATATTGAAATGAATGTTGTTTAACGGCTCACCAACTTTTTATAGGTTATCCAGAGTCTCCCTAGAGGGAGGGAATGGATACATAGTAATCTGGGAATCAGCCCTGGATTACTATGGTTATGTTACGTTCTCGGAAGATAGATCCAGATGGCCCTTTGGAATCATCAAGCCCATTCTGTGTTGCTTTAAAGTAGACTATCGCTTAAGCCGGCATGAGACGTATTGCATCTTATAATTACCTCTCATGAACAGACAATAAAACCGAGTCTGCTACTTTTCTCTCTTGTTTGTGTTTGTTGATTCCGAGGGATCACCTTTTCAGTATTTATTGCCCAAGAACATACCGTTGAAACTCAGTGGTAGTGGTGAGATTGAATCCGGTACAACTGTTTTCGTGTTCCACCGTGTTCATTGATAGAAACTATATGGATGCTTAAAGTATCCTGGTAGGGACTACGAGACAGCTCTCGTGTAGAAGGATAGGAAGCAATCAGATTGTCACTTACTATTTAAAAATAACCTGTGGTGCAACTAGGTGTAACAACATCGTTCATCTGTTGGCCTGGATCGTCAGTGTTCGAGCACCACAAAAGACAACGTTTTTTGAAACCAAACTATGTTTAAATATTTGTTTAAATATTGTACGAAACTACTACGGAATAAACGTTCCTACCATCCTGCATGAGAGTACTCTGGCATAACACGACATATGTCAGTCGTGCACAATCGGCCAGTCCTGCCGTTCTCCGGGAACTAGAGCATGCCACATGTAGTGCCGTTACTGGCATCAAAACATAAATCTATAAATAGAAACAAAAATATATAAATAGATCTATAAATAGAAACAAAATGGAAGTTATGAGCGTAAGACCACTTTAGGTCATACTACACCAATTCATTTTCCATAGGCCTACCTTATAGCTCTAAGCTCTATACTGAGTTCCCTAATATAGGAAGCTATCTTTTTATTACTTGTTTTGAAAGACCTATCTTAGTTTTATCAAAAAAATATACATAAGCCGTACGTTGAGTATGTTTTGAAAAAGATGTTTGGGTCGGATGGTGCTGACCCACCTACTTGCATGTAGAAACATGAGGAAAATGTAAAATATACTTCTTTTTTTGATTATGCAACACATTATGAATACATTGCACAAATGTATGATTTAACCTTTATAAGTACTCTTTAAAAGTTGAATTTTAATTTTTTAGCAAGATTTTTTGGTTTGTTTACCTTGTCAACCAATCAAAATTAAGATATTCTGTGTAATAGCTCCGAATTTACCCTGGAACTTTTTCCCTGCCCGCTGACTGATGGGTAATTGGTGTAGTCTGACCAATGTTACTGCAACAATAAAACCGCATAAAACCTGTTTGTATAAAATGTAGAGTTTTCTTGTTTTTCTTCGTTATTCTTCCATAGGTGTACATTGAATTGAATTGAATGTTGTTTAACGGCTCATCAACACAGTATATGTTATTTATAGCCGCCCCAGAGAGAGGGGAAGGATACATAGGAATTCGGGAACCGTGCCCTACTCTTATTATCGAATAGATTCCTATGGTTCTTTAACGTGCTCGGAGGATAGACCGATATGCTCGGAGGATAGACCGATACACGGGACCGTCCGGTTTACGTCCCATCCGACGGACGAATATAGTACATATAGTATTGGTAAATATATTAGTGGTATATAATAAACAATTAATATTTAAGAAGGAAGTAATAATAATAATAATAATAATAATAATAATAAATACTTTGAACTATTCAAATAATAAATAATAATTTCAATAGTTCAAAGCATCTCACTAGCTGCAAAACAAAAATGCAGGTCAGTAAGTAGGAAAACTACCAGGGAACAGCACGAGATTTAGAAGAAGGAATATCTAGATTCCCGCCGTGACTCTCTTTTAAATTTTAGTCGCTAAGACTTGTGCGCGCAATGGGTATTATTTGTATTTTATCATTATTTCGGTCATTTCTTCAACATCATCAAAACCAATGAATAGTTTTTGATGAGATTAATGCATCCAATATTATAATAATAAAATGAAGTCACGGACCAACTAGATAATATTTACTTAATTGTGACCATTTTTATTCATCTTGTAGGCTAAAAAATACGTTATTGTAAGCGTGTAATCATTTTTTTTGGCCTATTAAATATTAAAGACACACAAAGATGATGACGTATGCATACACACTAAGGTTGTTTGCCTTTCTTGAAGGTATAATTATATAAAGAGAACATTTTGAATAAAAAATAAACTAAAATAAACTGTTGATTTGGCATGTTTGTCCTTATTAACGGACAACTTATTCAGACGATGTCAGTGTTGTTTACGGTTTACTTACTTAATTACCGGTTGAGTAAATAACTATATCTCTTTTCTTCCTTCATCTGAATGCAATACCTAAGCCCTATTTCTTATGAATTCATCGCTTAATAACATTTTATCAAATTATTACATTTGACCGATATAAAAATCTATTACGTGCTGGCTTGAACTAGTTTGACACACAAGTCCCCTTTTTGGCTGTTTTTCTTTAATTTGCGCTTACACATATTCGCGTCTGTTGTACATGCATTTCGTTGGCAGTCATTGCACCGTCGAAACACGATCTGTTATATTCGCACTGGTGGATTTGTTTGTTTTCTTGTTGAGGTATGAAACCACTAATTATTTTCCCCAAAGACACTAATGTTAAAATGTCACATATTAATGATTTGCTGCAACTTCAACTCAAGTATGGATTATGTAGCAGTGTAATTTTCATACAGAAAACTCATTTTCCGCTTGAAAAATCACCAGAAAAGATGGGCTCTAAAGACATGTAAGAAAGTCTGCATAATGAAATAAGTTGTTTTAATATATGGGAGGTAATCCTGATAGTTTGCTTAGAAAATAATAAACAACACACTTTTTGAAAATCACATCCTTACCTAGCATTTTTAATATATTTAAACAACTATATCAGTGTTCATATGTTTAATCTATGTCTCTCTAAAATGTCGTGCTAAACGTTTTTTATTGAGTACAGTAAGTAAAGAATTGTTGTTTCTGGTATGACACAGGTGCATATATGTACTGTCTAGAAGTGATGTCTTAAACATATACCCATTAAGGCCTACGCCTATATACAGGTAAACTTGAGGCGGTTCTGACGTTAAGGATACAATCGATTTAAGCTAACCAGTATTGCCTACTGGCCGTTCCAAGTCGGTAACCCTGTCTTCATCACTCTTTCTGTTGTGTATTGTCCTCATTTGATTTAGGTTGTGATACAGTACGCACCTACGGTGTTATCTCGCGTATTGGTGCTGTAGTTGTGATACAGTACGGTGTCATCTCGCGTATTGGTGCTGTGGTTGTGATACAGTACGGTGTCATCTCGCGTATTGGTGCTGTGGTTGTGATACAGTACGGTGTCATCTCGCGTATTGGTGCTGTGGTGTGATACAGTACGGTGTCATCTCGCGTATTGGTGCTGTGGTTGTGATACAGTACGGTGTCATCTCGCGTATTGGTGCTGTGGTGTGATACAGTACGGTGTCATCTCGCGTATTGGTGCTGTGGTTGTGATACAGTACGGTGTCATCTCGCGTATTGGTGCTGTGGTTGTGATACAGTACGGTGTCATCTCGCGTATTGGTGCTGTGGTTGTGATACAGTACGGTGTCATCTCGCGTATTGGTGCTGTGGTTGTGATACAGTACGGTGTCATCTCGCGTATTGGTGCTGTGGTTGTGATACAGTACGGTGTCATCTCGCGCATTGGTGCTGTGGTTTCATAAGACATTTGTTTTTATTTTTAGAGCTTTGTGGCGACGCGGTTAACGGAAGGTAACAACGACTTGTTTGCGTGTGCAAGATTTACGTATCATGGTTGTTTCTTAAATTATGTGTCTTTGACCCGTTTGGTGCAAATAATTACACGGTCACGTTTTGGTTAAACGTCGTTATATTACCACTGGATTATTGGTTCTATTTCTTGTTAACATATCTTTAAAAGCATTCTGAAAATTACAAGGCAGCGTTTTCAGTATACAAAAGAAGTACGGGAATCTCGTAGCTGTCCCGACCAAAACAGCCAAATGTTACAGCATATGTACATCGTTTCGAAACCTACTGATGACGAGATGTATAATTATATAACTTACATATTTTGAGAATCCACTTTATACACATTTTATACACATTATAAACGACTTTAACGAGTCGGACCAAACTCCAAAATTCCAAAATTGGAACGTTGAGTTCAGAGTTACCAACGCATTTTACGCATATTTAATCACGGTTAGTTTAAGAACCTATGAAAAACACTGCGTTTGAAACGTCCTCGCCTCTCACCGCTGCATGTTGGAATCCCAGCTCGACTTGTAAGTGGGAGTGTCGATTTTTTCTACAGGAGGTCTACAGCATTGGTTCTAACCAAGAAAATGTAGGAGGTCTGTCTCCACAACTAAAACATCGACCGTTGTATATAGTCTAAAACGTGTTGAAAACGACATAAAACACCATTCGAACAACCCACTCAAAACCTACCCACCCAACCAACCTACCAACCAACCAACCCACCCACTCACCCACCAACCAACCGTTTTTATCTGTTAATCCAGATATATAGGTCCGATTCTCCGCTTATATGCAACATTTTTTCGACAGTGAAAATTTCTTTAGTCGGCTCTTTATCGTTATATTTGATCGCACTAAAACTGAAGTCATATTTGTTCATCTAATATGTATATAACACTATGGAGAACTCGTAATATTTATCAGCACATTCTTATAATGCATTCATACTTCTGTTTGATCGCACGAAGTCAGGGTTCAGTCGTTAAAGGAATACTTTAGCAGTATTTATCAAGCAATAAAAATTATCTCGACTTATATATCAAGTTTCATTTTGAATTTAAAGGAGCCCTTTAATACCCTTATAACTTATATTTATTTGATAAGTCTATTTGTATAAAAACTATTGATATATTTCTCACGATTAAAATCACAGCCGAAACACGTTATTATTACGTTTCCATATATCACACGACACACTTTTACGGAAATCAACGGGATAAAATCCGAAATATTACGAGTTTACCCGAAGTCCAACTTCGGCGATGACGTCACACAGATGCCCCGATACAATCAGCGACTCGGATGTTTCAGTTTCTGAGAGTGTACTCTTTTTTTTTCAAGCTGATTAAAATTATTAAATCTATTTTTTTCCCCAATAAATGCTTATCTGATCTGATCAGATTATTGCTTGCTAATTTCACTAATGTCTTATAAATCTTCTCTTTTTTTTTTTTAATAATTATAGTACATGAACCTCTAGGCCAAATTGTTTGAAACAGCCAGAACAAAGTCATTTTATGACACTGTGTATTCCGTAACAAGTGAAAGAAGGGTTTTATGATCCTAGCCATATCCTGTTATCACCTTTCTGTAACACAGTCAATTAGTTTTATGACCCTGCATATTCTAGATTGAGTGGCCAGTAAGGGTTTTATGGCATTTATGGTATTTCGCAGTACTTAGCCACTTTTAGCCAGCTTATATGGCATCAAAGAGTTTTATTACCATTTGTATTTCACCATCAGACAGTGGTGGTGAATTCAGTGCTGTAAGGAACAAAGCATAATTAGGCCAATATAACTTTATAGAGCTCTCATTTATAAATATATATACACCAAAATAGAGGCTATTAATAAGAAAAATGAGTGGCGGTGGGAATATAAACCTTATAATTAGACATAATATTATAATACCAAATAAAATTATATAGGCTATGTGGCTCATTACTAGGGTAGATAAGTGTTGATATCATCATATATTACAGGATACAGAAATTAGGTTTGGCATAAAATGTTTGAGGTCAGCCCTTAAAAATGGAGTTGGTCAGAAACCGGAACATAATTTTATTGGATCAGTCTTTTTATATAAATAATTAAAAATAAAAAATATTGGGGTAAATATGTCAGGTCTTATTAACATGCCTGAAAAAAGGTAACACATGCTTTGAATTAGCAATACCTGTAGCCCGATTTATTACTTATGATAAAAATAGAGTATTCTGGAGAAGAACTTGGACAGAACATAGACATAGATACCATTTAGATTGATGTCTATGGACAGAACATGGAATGGTGATATTTATATAACTCTTACCCTACAATTATGCGATCAATGTGTACATGTGCCCAATTCCCACTGTTTATGCCAGCCGTCACCTCAGTGGGGTAAAACGTTGATAGGCGCATAATAAGTGATATGTTAATAAAAACAAACAACAAAGACAAACTATAAAAGCAATCGGTTAGTCTCATTTATTTGACATCTGGTTCTGTTACAAAAGGACGTTTACATATGCACCATGTGACTTGCGTTTGACCAAAAAAACGTGTGGACAATGTAAACGTTTCTTGTAAGACGTCACAGCACTGACACCTGTATTTTGCCGTTCAAACAGTGCATAGTACCTAGATAATATATTTAAACTAATGTATTTCATATCATAATGTGTTTTTTTTATTAACATTTTAGTGTGAAATGGATAACAAATGATCATTTTAGGTAAGCTGTACACTTATAAAAATCAGTGTATCGGTGTATGTCTAGGGCAGAGAATCTCTACGGGAAGTCTACACATTAAAAAGTCAAACGCTTATGCACGTCGGAGGACGGTTCATTTCAAAAATCGTCTTGCTGTTCGTAGACATGTTTTTAATGCACTCGCCAATGGTCAGAGAAAACGTAAAGCCACGGCTTCATGTTATAGGAGAGCAAATCCCTGAACTTCTGTGATGCAACAAGCTTTTCTCAGAAATGAGTCTGCAATCAATAAACAATTTCATCCCTATGTATTTCATACTTTCAGTGACAGTTGCCTTTAATACTTCAAGAAAGTATGATCTAAGTTATCTCATTAAAATATTGAGAACCTGTCTGTGTTGTCAATCTATTTTAAAAATCTAAATATTTTTCCCACAGATATAACCAGTATTTGCACTCCTCGTAGAAAATATCACAATTATTATTGAACATAATTGGTATTTCTTCTTTTTTTCTGCATACAGTTTTGACATTTACCCTTCATAATGTTTAGGCTTAGACACGTTCACAATACTGAACAAATTGGTTTAAGGTTATTTCTCCAATTTTTCAATAGCTCTTGTCTTGTTTAACACTTGCTTTCAAGCTAAATTCCGTTTCGTCAAAGAAAGCCTTTCTTAACGTTATGTAATTGACATAACTACCTAGATACATGGACTAGTTGTTATAAAGTCGATGAATAACTGCGATGTCGTAAATGATATATGCTTCATGGTCACGCACAAACACGTACACTCCGTGGGATTTTTTTTGCAAAAAAATTGCAGGTGTGTGTAGTTGGCTGTGAGATCGAAGATCGTAGATCGACATTCAATATCAAGCTGAGTTTACATTGTCAAGCTTGCTCCGTACGGAGATCGATATTCGGTTAAACTGTATAAAAAGTGAGATAGAATATCGAGTTGAATTTGAACTTCGAGCTAGCGCTGAGATCGATATTCGTTTTTAACGTACAATAAGGGATTCTGAATATCGAATTGGGTTTGTCATATAAAGCCCTGGTATTTCATACTTTCAGTGACAGTTGCCTTTAATACTTCAAGAAAGTATGATCTAAGTTATCTCAATAAAATATTGAGAACCTGTCTGTGTTGTCAATCTATCAGATATGGCGCGGTACTTTGTGTGACGTCACACACCAAAAATCAGCGGAAATAAACCCGAGGCGAATACGGATATTGTATCGGTCAACAGGTGATTTTTTACCTGGCGATAAAAAGCACGGAAAGCGATATATCACCAAAAAATTAGTTGCAATGTGTTTATATAGTGTTCAGTAATAAATATAAACAAGAAACAAGAGGTATAAAAGAGCTCCTTTAAAGCTGATTGCATATAGTTAAATTTAAAGTTTGAATTTTCAATTTAACTTTGTTATTCTACCATATGTTTAAATATATTATTGTTGCAGTGCAGTCGACAGTTAGTTATGTTCAAAAAACAATTTGCTTTGAACTATTCTAGTAAGTATTATCAATGATAGCAAAAATGAAAATTATGTAGAAGTTACCTATAAGGTTGCTGCCCCTCCCACCACCACCCCCTAGAGAACTGGACACCATATTGTAAAACAAAAAGGTGGGGTGCATTAAGTGTGGTGTAAAACGAACACATACATGCACAGCGTACTTTTGAAAATCAAACATCACCATTTTTCCATCCCCAAACATTCAGTGTGCATATCCCCATCCCCCCCCCCACACACCACGCGATCAAAACTACACCCACCCACACACCACGCAATCAAAACTACACACACCCACACACCACGCAATCAAAACTACACCCACCCACACACCACGCAATCAAAACTACACCCACCCACACACCACGCAATCAAGACTACACCCACCCACACACCACGCAATCAAAACTACACCCACCCAAACACCATGCAATCAAAACTACATCCACCCACACACCACGCAATCAAAACTACACCCACCCACACACCACGCAATCAAATCTACACCCACCCACACACCACGCAGTCAAAACTACACCCACCCACACACCACGCAGTCAAAACTACACCCACACACACACCACGCAGTCAAAACTACACCAAAATCACACACCACGCAGTCAAAACTACACCCACCCACACACCACGCAGTCAAAACTACACACACCCACACACCACGCAGTCAAAACTACACACACCCACACACCACGCAGTCAAAACTACACCCAACCACACACCACAAAGTCAAAACAAAATCAAGTGATGGTGCACCCCACACACCCAACACACACCCCGATCCCCACACCAAATATCCCACCAATTATTATTTATATTGTTATTTATTATTATTATTATTATTACGTTTTTGTTGCAGTTTGGTGGGTGTTGGTGTTGGAAGGGTTTGAGGATTTCTTCAAAATACAATTAAAACATTGTTTTATCAATTTAGTTGATGGCGGTTTGATGGCGAAGGGTTGAAGTGGGCGTTTTGCAACATAATTACGATAGTAACAATATAGAACATGTACATAAAACAAAATAAATCGATATCGCTCCCCTGCAACTCCACCCACCCAATCACTCCTCACGCCCACTACTCCACCCGCCCACCCACCACCCACAACTAAAACGGATGTTGTTTGCACCTAACAGAGTTACGTTATTGCAGTAACTTGTTGCTGCTTTTGTATTTTCATGTTCGTGTTAGCTGTAATATATATGATAGTTATCGCAGTCGAACATTGCAGAGCTAAGCGATTTTCTGAACAGACAATGTTTTTTTTAACACGTTGCGTCCCGTTAGTTTTTCTTTGTAACTTGCATACATACAAACCATTATGGGTTTTTTCCTCAAAAATATTTGTTTTTGCATAGTATTAATTATTGCTTGCATCGCACACAAGTATGTATTTACGCACACAAGTATGTATTTAGAAATATTGTAGAATAATCGAAAGAAAAAAAAAGGAAAAAACGTTAAGGTATTTAATTCTATGCAAACATGTTTAAAGTTAAACGCTGTAATTAAAGTTTGTACTAAATTGATTTTTTTTTAAATGCAAAATAATTTCGAATTTCGATTAATTGATCAATGGTCCATAAACTTATGAATTTCTTTAAGCTTAGTCTATTAAATTAAGAATTGATTGTCAGTTTTTTTGTGTTTGCTTTTGGCACAACGGTAATATTTATTCAGATATATTTCACCATAAGTATACGCTAGCCGCACAGCAGGGTAGTCAGTGTACGTTTAAAATACTGTTTTCATAAATCATACCAAAATAGCAATAAATAGGCAACTGAAATTTAAAAACGTGAATATTTTACTGAAGATCCTACTGGTATCATAATTCAAAATGATGGACCGAAGCTATACAACCCATTAAACAAGAATTGCAGAATTATATGGCGTGACTTGGTATCAAGTATGCATGTTTGTACGGGGATTAAAGTCGCTTTTAAAATATTTTACTCATATCAAGACAGAGTCTACTTGTAGCGGTGTGCTCAACTTTATAGTGCTGCCGCGCCGGAATACCACGCCGTAGACACGTGAAATGATACCCCACCCAGTCACATCAAGACAGAGTCTACTTGTAGCGGTGTGCTCAACTTTATAGTGCTGCCACACCGGAATACCACGCCGTAGACACGTGAAATGATACCCCACCCAGTCACATCAAGACAGAGTCTACTTGTAGCGGTGTGCTCAACTTTATAGTGCTGCCACACCGGAATACCACGCCGTAGACACATGAAATGATACCCCACCCAGTCACATCAAGACAGAGTCTACTTGTAGCGGTGTGCTCAACTTTATAGTGCTGCCGCGCCGGAATACCACGCCGTAGACACGTGAAATGATACCCCACCCAGTCACATCAAGACAGAGTCTACTTGTAGCGGTGTGCTCAACTTTATAGTGCTGCCACACCGGAATACCACGCCGTAGACACGTGAAATGATACCCCACCCAGTCATATCAAGACAGAGTCTACTTGTAGCGGTGTGCTCAACTTTATAGTGCTGCCACACCGGAATACCACGCCGTAGACACGTGAAATGATACCCCGGCCAGTCACATCAAGACAGAGTCTACTTGTAGCGGTGTGCTCAACTTTATAGTGCTGCCGCGCCGGAATACCACGCCGTAGACACGTGAAATGATACCCCACCCAGTCACATCAAGACAGAGTCTACTTGTAGCGGTGTGCTCAACTTTATAGTGCTGCCACACCGGAATACCACGCCGTAGACACGTGAAATGATACCCCACCCAGTCATATCAAGACAGAGTCTACTTGTAGCGGTGTGCTCAACTTTATAGTGCTGCCACACCGGAATACCACGCCGTAGACACGTGAAATGATACCCCACCCAGTCATATCAAGACAGAGTCTACTTGTAGCGGTGTGCTCAACTTTATAGTGCTGCCACACCGGAATACCACGCCGTAGACACGTGAAATGATACCCCACCCAGTCATATCAAGACAGAGTCTACTTGTAGCGGTGTGCTCAACTTTATAGTGCTGCCACACCGGAATACCACGCCGTAGACACGTGAAATGATACCCCACCCAGTCATATCAAGACAGAGTCTACTTGTAGCGGTGTGCTCAACTTTATAGTGCTGCCACACCGGAATACCACGCCGTAGACACGTGAAATGATACCCCACCCAGTCATATCAAGACAGAGTCTACTTGTAGCGGTGTGCTCAACTTTATAGTGCTGCACACCGGAATACCACGCCGTAGACACGTGAAATGATACCCCACCCAGTCACATCATACGGGCACCGGCCGTGGTAGCCCAGTGGTTAAAATGTCGGACTGTGAATCCGGAGATCACGGCTTCGAGCTTCAACAGCTCCACTGGGTAACTTCGGTTTGTCACCACACAAGACACCACTCCTATTTTCTTCTGCCCGATGGGGACGTAAAACGCGTAGGTTTGAAACAACAAATTGCATATAAACCTCCGAGGTGTCGAATGTTGTTCCTATAATAAAAGTAAACCCTCCTTTTTTGATGGAAAGTAGAGAAAAATAGCCCATTTCTATTCAGTTTTGTTCTTGTATGTGAAAGAATGTATTGATAGGTTTTAGTGGATCATTGATGAAAATTTCCCAAATTTCGAATCTATGCTTACTTTTGTGAGCAACTAACACTGAAAACAGCTGCTTAGTAAACAAACAAGACCTTTCTTACATGTCTTGTGCCCCACCTTTACTGCTGATTTTTCAAATGGAAATTTATTTTTCTATTTGAAAATTACACTGCTGCATTATCCATACGTGAGGTGAAGTTGCAGCAAATCATTAATACGTGACATTTTAGCACTGGTGTCAATAGGGGGAAATAATGGGTATAATAATAGGGCAGGGTACTCGGACTCCTACGTATCCTTCCATCTCTCTGTTGTGGCTCTAAATAACGTACACTGTGTTAATAGCCATTGAACAACAATTCAATTGTTTCTTTTATGGTTAATAAACCTTTCTCTATATATAATACTCAGTTACATCTATATGTAATAATTATGCTGTTGTGTGTTTCTTCCGGATCAGTATGTATACCTAACCTTAATTAAAATAACTAGTGCAGATAGGTAAAAAAAAGTGTGCATTGTTTGACAAAAACACCAAACTTGCCACATAGCTAGGCAAAGCCCTACTAAAAATATTGGCTATGGAACCACGTCATATTTTTCAAAATGGCCGCCATTTTCAAAATGGCCGCCAAATACATAATGTGCAGTAGATTTCAACAAAATATGTTGTTGTTATTACATCATGTTTCGCAAAACGATTAGTCTTGATATATAATTGGGTATATTTCAATTGAAAATGGCTACATTTTTCAAGAAAACATTGAAAATAGTAAAATTTGTTAAGTGTTTAATATTTGTTTGCTAGGATGTAAATAAAATGTTGGTTATGTTTACTCAGCTTTCTTTATATATTATGTGTTTGTCAATATTGTCATAAAGAGTATTTAGAGGCACCCTATCGTTAAGGGGTTAAGGGATTTACACATTTAAGTCAAATGTCACTTCTGATTGACTCAATTTGTTCTCCTGTCTGTGGCATTTCTGAAGTGTACCTTTGTAATTTTCTCATGTCCAGATTTATCAGAAGCTGTCACTTTATTAGCATTTATATTTATGTAAACATAGAATAAAGTATATGACTTGGCAATTATTGCAACAAGATATAAAGTAAGATAAACTCAAAACGCAATTTTATGCAAATGCGTTATGTGTATATATCCTTCATAGTGGCCAAACATAAGCAGTGGAATTAGCCTGAAATCAGATGTGAAGACAATCTTGTCATTTTGCTTTGATGCCCACATAAAAATGGACATTAGTTTGAAGACAGTTGATAGTACAGTGCCCTTGTGGCAAATGAAGATTAGATGACATCTCTAAATCAAACACATGTACTAGGGCCATGCCCATCAAGTGATTGCCATTGCTGTATACAGCTTGTTTGTTTGTTTGTTTGTTTGTTTGTTTGTTTGTGTGTTTGTTTGTTTGTTTGTTTGTTTGTTTGTTTGTTTGTATGGTGTTTTACGTCATTTTCAACACATATAAGGTTATATATGACGGTCGATCTTTTTTTGTGGTGGAGGCAGACCACCCATTTTTCCTGGGTAGAACCAGTACTGTACACCTCTCGCCATCCGTAAGAATCGACACTTCCTCAATTACAAGTCGAGCTCCCAGTGGGATTCGAACCCGCAGCGGTGAGAGGAGAAGGTTTACAACGCAACGTCGTTAACCATTCGGCCACGGAGACGCTCACGCAGTTTGTATATGTATCAGGCTTACAGTGATATCATCGAGAATACAGAACAATGCTTGTTCCAAATGACAACCATAGAGAGAAACCTCAACATTGGAATGTTCACAACTAGTTTAAACTTATTTATTTGACATCAGTTGTAACTAAAGCTATCTTAAATTATCTTAACTACTCTCGATGTCTTCCTGGTTAGAACCAGTACTAAGCAATGCAGATTAACTGTCTTGCTCTGGGACACATTACATATGGTCATGGCGTGGATCGAATCACAAGACTTTTCGATCCTGGGTCCAATGCTCTACCACGAAACCACAGCGCTCCATACTTGTTAAATCTACAAATGTTCACAATTGCAGTAGTGTTCACTTACAATAACTAAAGTCTTTGTCATTTCTCTTTGTGAGAGGAACGTTATTATATGGACAGTGTCATGGTTTCTTTAGTCTGATCCCCTCAGTTACATCAATTGGTAAACCGTTAAAGTCAGAATATGCTTATTGTTAACCTTAAAGGAGATGATAAAGACTTCGTGTCAAGTATTTGTGTATAGTATTACCGTCAGATTTGCATTAAATCCCACCTACCTGCCCGCCCCCCCCCCCCCACCCACCCACCCCCACCCCACCGATGTACTCAACCGTTAATATAAACAACTGATTATGATTAGAAACGCACGCTTCGTTAAAAAGGCACGCTGACTTTTTAACTTTTGTATTTACATAAACATTACCTGTGCTATAAATAAACCATTTGGATCTGCACACTTCCTGTGTTGTGCTTAGCGTCGGCGCAGCGTGTAGGGGATACAGCGTAATTAGTAAACAAATATTTATTCGGCATAGTGTGTTCAGTGTAATTTTATTCAATTTATTTGTTAACGTAATTCTCTGAGTTGTAACGCTCCCGAGTGCTTCGTCAACTGTTTCAGTTTATGTGTTAATAAGCATATTGTGACTTTAATAATCATGAACCATAAACTCACATCTGCAGCTGCAGCGTTCGAGAAGGGAAACTTTGTGGTGACACAATCATATAGTGCTGTCTCACCAATACCCACTGAACAAGCTCACGAACAGAAACTCTAGATAGTGAACGAGGATGAACGTGCAATAGGTCTTACTGAAAACAAATCACAGGTGTGGCGTTGGAGGTCTCTGAACCAGAGGTGTAATCACAATTATTCATCTGGCAATGAAAAGAGAGGGCCCCAATCTTTGCCACCCAGAACAACTTAAAAGTGGTCAGGCAACGTTCATAGGACAGGTTGAGTGACACAATAAAGGAATTGAAAAATCATCGAGAGAGGTCAAAGAAAGGGCCCCGGTCTTTGCCATCAAGAACAATTTAAAAATAGACAGGCAACGTTCATAAGACAGGTTAAGTGACACAATAAAGGAATTGAAAAATCATCGAGAGAGGTCAAAGAAGGGCCCCGGCCTTTCTCATTAAGAATAAGTTAAAAATGGTTAGGCAACGCTCCTAAGACAGGTTGAGTGAAACAATAAATTAATTGGAAAATCTATTTAAGGGCACTATTGAGGATTTACTGGTGTTTGACTAATATAACATATTAGACTTTTGTGTGACAGAAATGGTCAAATAGGTTAATTAGGTCATGAACATGTGACTGAACATCTAGACAATAAAGCCCTTCTTTGAACTCATAAGCCAGATCCTCAGTGGTCACCATCCTACGACAGATCCTATTAAAGTGCACTCTTTTCTCGCAGATATAATATTATATCAGGTTCAGACTTAAGACTGATTACGATCTCTCATCATTTGAAGATTAAAACACTTTTATTTATATTTTAATTAGATTTTAATCAGACTTTATGCACTGCCTTAAATATGTCTCCTATTTAAGAGAAAGGGCCTGCAGTTGAAATGCTGATTAAGGATAATGCTGCAATAAGCTTTATGCTTGCAAAATATTTTGTAAGTATTTTTACACATTATAGAAAGTCATCTACAGAAAGTTAGGTATGGTGGACATCACTCAGGATGAAACATATATGAGAACGTGATAGCCATCAATAAAACAATGTTTTTGATTACGTGGCCGGGTAATCAGTTACAACAACATATAATTGAACTAAACATGTTCCGTCAAACAGATGTGAAGATGTGTATTGTATTACACAAAGATATGATGACGCAGATTGAGGTATTGAATGACAATCAAGCGCCTCCAGATACTAGTAGATGCTTGCAAAAAAAAGAGATATTTTTTTTGTCGGCTGTTTGACACAAATTAATGCCATTTATAAAAGACAGAAGCAATGTTGAATGTATATGTAAGGAGAAGAGGAAATACGCAATATTTGTATGGTAATGACTAAAGAATAAACAGTTTATATTAGTGCTTTGTCCAAAATTTGTTTTAAGAATACGCATTTGTAAATGTAATTTCGTAATGTTTTTTTTCATGCGTACAACGCGCATTGTGCTAAAAGCTTATCTGGAGCAGTGTAAAAAGAATACAAACAGAAGACACAGACCTTGAAGTGCAAAATACAGCTGGATGAGCTTTGTTTTAAAGACATATTTCGAGCCTATTGTATCTGTGGGGGAGAGAATTTCTATAGGTAACTGTAAATCACTGTTAGCCATACAATTTCATGAGCAAAGTGTGATATTCAATTTTTCTTCAGATTATGAGGCCCACCCAATCAAGCATTTGTGACCAGTACACATAATAACACATTAAAGAATGTTATATATGTATTGTGTTGTGCTCTGATTTTTGGTCTCAAAACAATTAAGAAATACCAGATAAGTTTTGTATTCAAAAGCTAACTTATGAACATGTAGTTCTTCATTAAAGTAAATTGCAAAGTGTTGTTAAGCTATTCTTAACCTCAATATAGCAATGATATACAAATAAAAAACTAAGAGCGGGCCTCAATTTATATACCTGAGTTGATCAGCCATGAAGCGTGCTGGCTGTAAATATTCAAGCTTCCCATGCTTTTGAAATGACCAAAGTAGCTTTGGGAAATGTGTCTTTAAGAGATAGGAACAGTTTAGATGCTTAGTTGCACAAGATATTGCCTAATAACTAGATCGAATAAAGTCCCTACTTTTAATACTTGTGCCTTCGCAGAAAGAGGTAAAATTGTGCTTGGAACATTTGAAGACCATGGCGAGATTGCACAAGCTTTCTTAATTCCAAACTCGAGCATTTTAAATGTATGCTTTAGGTATAATATCAATCAAGCATGGAAAGTCTCTTACTTTCTAAAGAATATAACACACACACACATACAGGAGAAAAACTTATTATTATACACTGTAATCCCTTCATCATAATGTTCGTTTGAGACATAATTTGAAAAAATGTGATCCCCTGTTACCCTTCCCCCACCACCACCCACCTCCTCCATCCCGACACTCAGGGAAGACGTCCAAGTTTTAAATAATAAATCATTTGACATGCTGTATATCTCTTTCATAGATGACTATTATACCAACTAATGTACAAAAGTTCGGAAAAAATACACTGTAATTGAATTATTAGTGTATGTTATGCCCTTCCCCCAAGGCTCCACCGCTGACGTAAGATGAAGCAAATGTATACAGTGCAATCCCATCATCATAATGTTTCATTTGAGACACAATTACAAACATAAATACTCTAAACCATACCGCCCCACCCACCCTGGACCCCCGGGCAGACGTCCGAGTTCGAAAAAATAAAATCGTTTGATATGTTGTTTATCTTTCATAGTCGATTACATACACTAAGTTATGTGCAAAAATATGGAAAAATGACAGTTTAATTGAATTTTTAGTGTATTTGGCCTTTTGACCCCCTTCAGGGCCCCTGGGTGCGGAGCCAAAAATAATTTGCTCTTGCACGCCGTCATCATATGGTGAAGTCATATCCTAAGTTTGGTTGAATTCCTTTCAGCGGTTTAGGAGGATATACGGTAACGGGCGGACGGACGGACGGACGGACAGACGGACGGACGGACAAAAGGAGGCGATTTTCTTTCAAAAACCTGGGTATTATTATAATAGTCGAACGTCGCAATAGTCGAGCTCGCTACCGACTGAACTAACAGATCATTTGACGTCTAAACAGGTGGGAAGCAGAGTGGTTATTTAGCTCCGCCGTCTACTTATCATAGCAACACGTGACAACGGAAAGTAGTACGTCATTTTCCGTCAACGTCGAAAAAAAGTGAAACGGCCGCCATTTTTTTTTTTTTAAACGCGTAATCTGGAAGATTGTCACAAGTTTACATGATTAACATTTCAGTTCCCCTTTAAGTTTCGTCACCTTCAGCTGTATTGACTTTTAGATGCATTACTGCGCGAGAAATTGCGAGATTCACCCATTTAAAATTTCGAAGCGAAGGGAAATAACTCGTAAGAGATGCCATTGTTAAAATGCGTTTAAAAATGGTAACACTTGTGTTCTTTTCTAGGTATGAAAGCACCAATTATTTTCCCCATAGACACCAATGTTAAAGTGTCACATATTAATGATTTGCTGCAAATTCAACTCAAGTATGGATAATGCAGCAGTGTAATGTTCATATAGAAAACTATTTTTCCACTTGAAAAATCACCAGAAAACGTGGGGTCACAAGACATGTAAGAAAGTTCTTGTTTGTTTACTAAACAGGTCAAGGGTACAGCTGTTTTTATTGATCGACTGTTTTCATTGCTCACAAAGTGTAAGCATAGAGTCGAAATTTCGAAAATGTTCATCAGTGATCCAGTAAAACCTATTAATACGCTTCTTATACATATAACCACAAAATCGAATAGAAATGGGCAGTTTTCCCCTACTTATAATGCCCGTTTCCATCGAAAAAGGAGGGATTACTTTTTATTATAGGAACTACATTCGACTACACCTCGGAGGTTTACATGTAATTGGTGGTGGTAAACCTATAAGAGGAGAAAACATGTTCAGATGTTTCTTAAATGAGAATGTTGTGTTGTCATTTTCATAACAAGCTTAAAAACACCTACTTCATGCAAATCGAATGATTATTTGCCGAGATATGGTCTTGTGAATACCAAGGACAATAGTCTGAAATTGACAAAAATCAGAGATTTTTTTTTTAATTTTACACTGTCTGAATTGTCATACCAAACGGCACTTCTTGTCAATACACCATATTAAATAGATCAAATGTTTAGAACATTCAATGGACATAAATAAAATATGCATTTTAGGTACAATTAGGACGATGAATATGCCAATTTATGTCGATTTTCATGCCAAATTTGATTTTTCAGTCAAATTCTTCAAAATTGGTGGTATCATACCTGATTATAGTAGCGAATACGAGCTTAATAATGCCAAAAATACTGCTAAAATCAGAATTGATACTAGCTGAACGCTACCAAGTCGAGTTTGAATGATAAGGAATAATATTTTACCTTTTACACAAATCTTCATTTTTCACAGTATCCTATTTTAGGGGGGTAGGGGAAAGATTTAGTGGTTTCATGCCTACCAAACCTGTTGTCATGCAAATTTAATTCATGAAAACATGTTGCAAACATGCTACCCTACATGTTGATACCAAAAAGACATAGTTCAACTGCAAACACTTCACCAATACGTCATTTTAAACAAGAAAATAAAATGAAACTCAAAATTACGGCTTTTATATGCAAAATTGGACTAAAAACGCTCAAAACCTATGTAATAAACTATGGAAAACTTATTTCTGAGCTTATTTTACCAATTGTTATCGGAAAAGTGTCCCTAGGTACGAATCTGACCGAGTCCTAATTACTGCACGCATCTCTTATAGGTATGAAAGCACCAATTATTTTCCCCATAGACACCAATGTTAAAGTGTCACATATTAATGATTTGCTGCAAATTCAACTCAAGTATGGATAATGCAGCAGTGTAATGTTCATATAGAAAACTATTTTTCCACTTGAAAAATCACCAGAAAACGTGGGGTCACAAGACATGTAAGAAAGTTCTTGTTTGTTTACTAAACAGGTCAAGGGTACAGCTGTTTTTATTGATCGACTGTTTTCATTGCTCACAAAGTGTAAGCATAGAGTCGAAATTTCGAAAATGTTCATCAGTGATCCAGTAAAACCTATTAATACGCTTCTTATACATATAACCACAAAATCGAATAGAAATGGGCAGTTTTCCCCTACTTATAATGCCCGTTTCCATCGAAAAAGGAGGGATTACTTTTTATTATAGGAACTACATTCGACTACACCTCGGAGGTTTACATGTAATTGGTGGTGGTAAACCTTCTAATGAAATACAAGGAGATACTAAAAATATGTTGTTTAAGCTTAAATAGTACATGACATGTACTACATGTTACGAACATCATGGTATTTCTTTATCAAAATTACACGCTAAAACGATAAAATTTTCGACTCGGCACTGTCGGGTCAAACAATATAACGAGTGTCACTGTCAGTTATTGAACGTCTACACTCCAGGTGCGTATTCGGTATTCGGTGAAGGGGCTCACACTAAAGTCTGAAAAGTAGTATGTAGCCTATATTTAAAAAGGTTGACCACTGTTCAACTTCTCGGTGTGCATTTTGATGGCAAATCTGGAATTATGGAACTCAACTGGCCACCCGCTGGTGTGTTAATGTTTTTTTATTTATTTATTTTTTATTGGCGAGCATCACCATATGCAGCCATATTTAACATCAAAATACTAAAACAAAGCTGCAGTCCAATTTAGTTGGTTATCCCTCACCGGCCCCTCCTGCCCCTCACAAACACCATCACCCACCCCACCCATAAAAAAAAATAAAAAGGCGGATCTGGTCAGGGTAGGTGTCTCATTGGAATCTGGGAAACTGCCCTACTTCTATTTTTGCTTATTAAACATGCTCGGAGAATAGACTTCGATATATAAACTTCGGATAGGAGGATTTATGTCCCCTTACGATGGACGAGGCTAATTGGAAATGCCGAACACACTGAGAAAACTCAGTGGCGCCGTTGAGTCTTGAACCCGGATCCTGTGCTTTTAAGTGCACCGCACTGTCCACTACACCGACACTTGACAAAACAAATATAACGGCTTAATAGGTCAAACTAGTATAGACATGGAAATATCAGTTTCCAGACTGTAATTAGTGGGAAGCGGTCACTAAGTCGACCTTGAACTAAAAGTGTGTTCCATCATCCATGAACACTTGCTTCGCCTGCTGACAGTGCTGTTTGCTTATTTCCAAGGTTAGGCTGATAAATAGGGCATAACTCTGCCAAAATAAAAGTCAGAGGTATTGCACATGTGTTACAACATTCCTTGAGATGAAGATGTGTGTGAAGTTTTATGAACATAATTGAAATACTTTTCAATTGATGGCCAAGGTTAGGTTGCAGGTTAAAGCATGACGGACGGACGACGACGAAGTGATCGATAAGTGTCTGCCATCCTAAGCAGTTGACACAAAAATAAGTGTTCAGTTCTCATATAAATATATCCGTCCTGCGGATATTTTTTATGCACTCTTCAACCCAATGAATTTTACTTGACCAGGCTAGACCAGTGACATTTGCTTTATCAGACGAGTACCGCTAAGTACAGCAAAACATGTTTCGAGATGCTAATTTCAGTGCTTGATGTACACTTCAAGATTGCCATTATCGGCCCATGTGTCACTTTAATTACAAAAGATCTGTTTTAAAAGCTTGAATAAACAATAAATAGATTAAAATGACCTTGTGTTCCCAAAAGGCAGTTTTTCAGTTTCAGATACATGACTGTACGCAAATGGAAACTTTTTTTTTTACATAGATCCAACTGAACCAAAGAATAAATAATACAATATTTTATTTATATTATATTTATAAACTGAACATTTATTAAATACTACAATAATGAAATTGACTTCATACTTACAACAAAAAAATCAATCGTCATATATGGCCTAAAATGTGTTAAAATGATGTAAAACACCAAAAGTTTTTTTGAATGTGAGCAGTATGACATTGTATACATTTGGTGTTTTTTAACAGCTTTACACATCATATAGTCTCTGTGAGGTATTTGGTTCTTTAAAAAATAACGTCTGCTCAGTCCTCGGGATTGCCAAATTGAAGTCACCATCATGATCACCATCATGATAGGCGAAAACATCTCAAGCGGGATACGCAGTAACAAGTATACACTGTAACGCATAAGGCCGAAGAAAAATTAACCGCGTTTCTGATTTGGCCTAATTAAATTAATATATTTCCTGGAGTTTAGAATCTTGCGATCACAGTATAGTCAACTTTTTTGGTTAAATCCACGTCTTTCAGGGTTGCATTGGTATTTGAAGAACGAAGGGCATCTGGAAACCAGATGATGTATCTCTGAAATGAACAAAACAAGTTGTTAAAAAGGATGGTGGTGAAAAATATATAAGCCATATGATATATGCATGGAATTTCACATGAATCGACAGAGTGTCCTGTTATTTTTAAAGGGAATTTAACTTGGGCTGTCGTATATACCGTATTTCCTCTGACAGTAGCTCCCGGGCGCTATGTCAAGTGCGAAGTGGGGCGCTACTATTATGATACAAATTTTCAATATATTTCACCTCCTTTTCCCGACTGTTTCCTTATAGAATTACTGTACGGCGATCTTTTACTGTTACACCGGTATTGACTAAACCTAAACCTGACAATGTACTGAGTATATTACTGTCATCACTCTGCATCTATATGATACACGTTTCCGTCAAACTTGACGATTACAAAACGGGTTGGTTGCGTATGAATTAAATAATAATAAAAGATAATTTGTATTGATAATGATAGCGCTTTAAGGTTTATGTCATAGACCATACTGGTGTCGAAGGTAAAAAACTCCCGTAATCAAATCCATTAGCGGTAAAAACAGTGTGTGTTTTTTAGGAACTTTTAATTTAATCAAATCCATTAGTGGTAAAAACAGTGTGTGTTTTTAAGGAACTTTTAATTTTTGAAGACGGTAAGGTTTCTTAAAACAGGTGGGGGCGCTTCTATTAGGGAAGGCCTTCTAATAGAGGAAATACGGTATTAATATATAGGTAAATTGACATCACAGAGAAATGTGAACGTTTTACCATCAACTTGTATGGGTTTTGTGTGATAAATAGAATCTCACAAAACCATCTATTATTTTTTAAACTCTTCAGCAAACATTATTTGATGCTCGACAAGCCGCGCATTGTATATTTTTGCCAACTCGTTTAATAAATCCGCACTCGATCATGGAAGATCAGCTATTATATCCGCCGAGAAATAAATATTTAATCATTATTCTCCCATCACTGCTAAAATCAACAAACAATTTTGAAATATATAACTTTTTTTGTCATACTTAGAATGAAATATTACATTTTCATATCGTGCCCGGCCTTCGCCCAAATATAAGCTCTCGGGCAGATATTGGCATCTCGGGGCAATACAGGATCAGATATGGATTGAATGTTGTTTAACGGCTCATCAGCACAGTATAGGTTATTTAGAGCCGCCCCAGAGAGAGAAGAAGGATACATAGGAATCCGGGAACCGTGCCCTACTCTTATTATCGAATAGATTCCTATTGTTCCTTAACGTGCTCGGAGGATAGACCGATACATGGGACCGCCCGGTTTCCCCATCCGAAGGACGAGGCTAAGGGAAAGTGTCTTTCCCAAGAACACATCGACGGAAATTTATATATTATTACTAATTGCTGATATTATTGCACCAATCATATATTTAAACCTATGGTAGAATAACGAAGACAAATAACACATCTAAATTTTATTTAATTATATGCAAGCAGTTTTAAAGTGAAATTGATACTGGACTAATAAACTGTGGTACTAATGTTCGACAAAATCTTCAAGATTGCCATATGTCCCTTTAAAGTGTTCTATTATTTGTAACTTAGCAGGGGCGGTCTTTAATAATATCGCTGTAAACTGACAACATCACAGAGAAACTTTCATGTTGTATCATCGTGTATCCAGTGTTTTATGTGATAGAATTTCACAATATCTCAACAACAAAAAGAAAGTAAAGTATCCCAATGAGCTGGGACAATTATACTTATAGTTAGGCAAAAAATAATTGTGTTTTTGTAACCTGACCAGACTACCTTGTCACTCCTCTTTGTAGCTATCCCGCCAAATAGCTACAAAATTACACTAGAAAACCGTTTATCGAAACTCTATCCAGGTGTTCAGGTCATATAACAATGTATATGTGCCGATTAAAAGTATAGGTTTATTAATAGGTTCTTAGAATACCCGTGTTTGAATATCCGTAAAATGATGGTAACTCTTAATTCGACACTCCAGTTTTGGGGTTTGGTCCGGCTGGTTAAAGCCGTTTATACTGTGTATGTAGAGTTTGGATTCTCAAAATATGTAAGTTATATATATACTTTGTCATCAGTAGGTTTAGAAACAGTGTACATAATGTTTATAAAAGTTGACTGTTGTTGGCGGGATGGCTACTTTAATGAGAATAATGAAAAAATCTGTACAAATCAGGTTCTGCCACTCAAATAAATCTAATGTTTCTCAACCTTATTAAAATCTTCATTTATAAAAACCACGTTTAAGAACCACAGAAATCTATTCCCGAATTTCCCTCTATGGGGCGGCTCGAAATGTTAACATTTGCTAGCAAGATAGATCGAGTAGCTTAGGTACATATTTTGAATTCCACTCTCTGGGGTGGCTCGAAATATTGCCGTATTATTAGCTTAATTAACCTATATCACAGGGGTCAAATATATTGAAGTTTATAGCTTTAGCTTACCCAGGGCTAGGCTCAGTCTCAGAGCTGGAACTTGGAGATGCCACTTGACAGAAGGTGGCAACATCTGCAAAGATCCCTGAAAGAAAAATCAATTGTTGTTTTTATACATGTACAGTAGATGTGTTAATCCTTTACAGTACTGCTGTAGCTATATGCAAACTTTGGGGGGCGATATTTTTGGGGAACAATGGAACATTGTCTGTTATTGGTAATATTTTTGGGGAACATAATAATACAAATAAATGGAAAAATAATTTTGGAGAAAAAAAGCCAACCATTTTTGGGGAACATTGGGTCATATTTTCAGTGAACATAGACCCCACTGGGAGGGTCTCATCATAGAAATAATAGATCAGTGCTATATTATTATTAAATTTTAACGGAGACACTTAACATGAACATGCACGAAATAAAACACATTTATGGGTCAGTACCGAGTACTGTACATACCTTTCATCCTTTGTTTTGTTTATGTCTAATCACCAAAGTTGTCGGTGTCCCTAATCGAGGCGAACGTGATGTGTGGTCTACATGACATGACCTTGACTCGGGCTTGAGTAGCTCAAGTTGACAGTATTTTTAGTAGCTGTTCTACAAGTATTTGTTACATCATTCAACCATAACAATAGTTAACACATGAATAGGTCTGTCTTTTTGCTCATTAAATCCTGGAATTGTGAAGTAATTCACTTGCAATTATCCACAGTTCATTCAACCGTAAATCAACACAACAAGGCCTACAGTATAGTTGCGATTTTTAATAAGCGCCTAGTGCTTCTGATTTTTACCGTAAACATGCTAAAGGAAAGGCAGAACAAGTGTTTAAAGGTTGCCTTACTGACATTTTATCCGGGGCAGGAAATAACTATGTCCGGGAGTAGAAAATATTCATGTTTTACGTTTCTGTTATTGATTTTCAGTTTTGCTTATTTAGCTAGTAGCCGCCATTTTGAATAATGTGTGTTTTGAGTGACAAAAAAGGGTGGCCATCTTTCAAAACGGTCTCAAAAAATGGGTAGTCATGACTTTTGCCGAAATTTTCAGGAAAGGTAGAAGAGGTACCGATCTATCATTCCTGTTAATTTAAGCCAAATTGGTGACTACCCATTTTTGTGACCGTTTCGAGAATTGGCAATTTTGCAGTTTCAAAAAACTCAAAATTTCCGATCTTCACATTTGAACAGCGATTTAGGCTATGCAAAATATGCCAATAGTAGTCAAAACGAATGCTATGGGAATGTTTAACGTATAAACTTACTTAAATCATTGTCTGTGTTGTTTTTGCATTCAAAATTGGCTTAAGCTAATGTTTTTTAAAAGACAACTGCAATTTCCGCGTAACTGCACGTGAGTGCAAATTGGGACTACTTCGTGTCAAAACACTTGAAATTTAAAAGTGAGTTATGCGGTGTGTGCGCGTGAAAAGCTTCACCTGCTGCTGCACTGAAAATACAACGGTGTAACATTTGATGAAGATTTGTTCTTTTACTGAAACAAATGATATATTTAATAGCATTACCATTACAAATGCGTTTTCAAAAGAGATTTTCGAAATACGTAAACTTAACGTTGAATTACAATAACTTGAATTCGTTGAATTACAATAACTTGAATTTCAAACGTTATTCAATCAAAAGGGAGGTAATTAAGCCTTTATGTTGTTGTTTTTTATATTATTTATATGATATTTATATGATATTATTTATTAGTTTATTGCTACTAAAGTGGTCTTTTTCAGATATCGATTCTGCGAGAATCATGATTGCACAAATGTTTTTTGATTTTTCCTTTCCAGATTTTGATTGCTGCAAAATGGTGGTCGATTATTGATCGATAAAGCAGTCTTTTAATTATAAAATATATGGTATCTTGTCGCGTTAGACAGGTGGTTGCTTATTGCAGTAAAACGTTGTTGGTTGCAACGGAAGTTGGGCTCTTATTTCAGGTGGTCGTACGGCCTTGTTTTACTGAATAATTTAATCTAACAGTTTTAATCTAGATTAAATAACAGAACTATTGCTAATGTCCAATTATTTTCCAAATCAAGGGCGATAACTCTGGCATGCACGGGGTAATCTGGTCAGTTAAAGAACAAAGAAACTTAAGCGGAAAATATCGTTACATATTTACAATAACTTTATCAAAAACATATGTTATCTATTCGGTAACTATTCGGTAACTCTATCCGCTTTTTATTATACTAGTGGTGGTCAATAGCCCAGTTCGGTAATTACTTAAAAAGATTACGTCCCTTTAATATCTCTTCAGCTTTTAGCGCAATTTGCTAACAGGAAGTTAGATATTACAACTCTGCATGTCCAAGAGTAATAATGTGCATATCCAACTGTATTGTATGAACCCTTACTGTAAATCACTGTTAGACATTATATTGCACGAGCAACTTGTGTTATTCAATTAAATATCAGATGACGAGGTCCGCTCAATAAAGTTTTGTATGAAGAAAACATATAAAGCAGTTTTTCATTATTTGTGTTTGCCTTTATTCTTGTTCCAAAACAATAAAGAATTACCAGAAAAGTTTTGTATTTAGTACAGCTAAATTTTTAACTTATATTTTTTTCTTCATTTATGTCAAGTACAATTATTTTTTTTCCAATGTTTTGGGAGAGGGTCCGCGTCCGAGCAATTGGGAAAATTTGAGTCGTGAATTCCCCCAAATTGGGAAATTTTACAAACCAATTATTTTAGCTGAACAAACTATGCAAGTGTTCTGTTTATATCTTTTATTTCATTTTAAAGGACAATGTCTTGCAAATAGTATAAAAGTTAAACAATGTTATGTTCCAATCACAGGTGGAAGATTTTAATTTGGATTTTTTTTTAATTGGTAAAAAAACATACTTAACAATTTGCGATTTGGAGAGTCCGTTTTTGCGATTGGGAGAAAAAGTCTGTTTACCGGACACTGTTAAAGAAGGGAAAAAAGCCCTGCATTTTGATGAAGAAATCTTGAATTTAAAGATTTTGCATTACTGGTACATAGCATTACAAACTAGTGTGATACCTACACATACAAATTTGGGCAACATAACTTTGTATTACTTACATGTTCATCACCCTTAAAAAAGGTGACCCCTTTGTATGCTTCATCTCGAAGTGTGAATGGCAGGCTTGGAATAACTTTAAGGAGTCGACGCTGCTTGTCCATCTTATACATTGTTACCAACTTCCCATGCAGTTTTTGGAAAAGCCCAACAGAAAATTGGTAGAATTCATCAGTATCCATATCGTAAGATAATGGTACAGACTTTGGTCTACCTGATGTCTGCCCTGTATTCTGGGGATATCCTGCAATACAATAATATGGTATTGCTGGGTATTGCATATTATTTAGAGTATCATTTTAGGGGATGTTCACAGGTTTTAGTGAGATTTGACCACTTGTAAATTTTGTAAAAAACAATAAGATTTGTTTGCTTATTTTAAATTTTAAATATTTTTTATGAGAAATATGAGAACACATTTATAATTCATTAATTACTGTGAAGAAATTGTCATAACCCAATGGTCTATGATCTTTTAAGTTTTCATGGCCTTAGCCAAAATTTCATGGCCAGTGGCTATAGGTCCATGGCTAATTTCGCACACTGATCAAAATAGTTGGACCAATGTGTTTTGAGCTAGTGGTCGGGAGAGATAAGTCACCTACTATCTCCCATTATCTATCCCAAAAACAAATTCCACCTAGGATTTGGGAGAAAAAAGCGAGAAATTGGTCACATGTGATAAAGTAGTCATCTTGGTTTCTTTGATTCAAGATGGGCAGCCCTCCTATCGTTCTATCTTGCTTCCCTTGTCGGCTGGACGGGTGGCTCTTTTGACTGACATGACTTTTCAATTCCTCTTATGATAATAAAAATGTCTAAATTATAACAAGAGGTCCATGTTGGCATGCAAACACTCTACTGATATCGTCCAAGATATATTACTTTTTTTCGGGAGGGGTGTGGGGAGGAACTTACCGTAGCCAGCTTGACGGTGACCTCTTATTAACCCCAGGTCTGCGGCTCCTCTAAATCTAGGGGGTTGTGATGCTGGTGGCAATAAATAGGGCAGAATGCGTGCCACTGTTCGGGTTGGTCCAGGTACCTTTTTTTCCCTTATCTTCCGGCGTTTTTTTGGATTGAACGTTTCCCTTACAGTTGATATATTGGAAATGGCCTTTGTGAGGGAACTCTGAAGGTCAAAATCCGAGTCTGAATCTTGCATCTTAAAGGAATAATAATAAAAAAACAATATATCTAGATCTATATTCTATCGTTTTAAATTTATAATTATGTTCAGGGTGGCCACAGAAATTCCCATTAAAAATTCCCTGATATTTCCCTGACCTAGCATCGTGTTTCCCTGATTAACTTAAGAAAATATACAGCTTTCATCCTTCCCTTATAGCCATACCTTCAACCAAATACCATATATATGAGCAAATACCGAATTTCACCGTGTACACAAGCAATTGCCTTTGGCCAGTAGAGCTAAAAAGTTATACAAGAGAAACAACCATTAGTCAAAACAATAACGTTAGTCACAACTGAGTAATTGATATTCTTGCAAAGCTTTCGTCACTTTGATAAACATTATTTAATAGATTTTTTTATTCTGTTAATGGTAGTGCAGAAATAGAATTCACTGATATTTCCCTGATTTTTGCATTTTTTTCAAATTCCCTGATTTTTCCCTGCAGGGAAATCTTTTTTGACATTTCATTTTTAAGATCCAAGGATCTGTGGTACAAACAACACCAGAAAGATCAGTATTTAATATAAATGCTTTTCAACCATGTCAGTTTAATTTATAATATGATGTTTTAAACATATTTAATTGGTTTGACTAGTCTACATATCATCACCGGGGTGCAGATCTGTTTGAAAAAAAAAAACCAGGCCCCTGGAACTCTCAGATCAGCATCAGACCTCCATTCAGATCTACATAAGCACATACATCTGTCTGAATAGAGTGGTGTGTCATAGGCTGATTTGAGAGCTCCGGGTGTGTGGTTTCTGATGTTTGAAACATGTTTTTGTGGCTAATAGGGTTTATGATTTCTCACTACAATTAATGTCTAAAAAAAAAAGTACTTTGCCTGAGCTTCATATTAATATACATGCCCATGTATTAATTTAGACATGGAAAAGAAATGTCCTTTCACAGTTCTTTATCAGAGTGAGTCTCTCTCTCTCTCTCTCTCTCTCTCTCTCTCTCTCTCTCTCTCTCTCTAAACAACTATGTTCAATTTTTTACTTTTAATAGGAAATTAATGACACTTATATCAAATGACATTAGCTCTACAAATATCAGTTTGTAAATCTGCATGGGTATCTGTTTACACCTCTCACCCCCCCCCCCCCACCCCCACCCAACCCCACCCCACTACAGGAGAGAGAGGAGGGATAGAGAGAAGAAGAAATAGTATTGTAGTATATGTATATATAACAAAAAAAAGAGAGAAGAGATAATATATACATATACTACAACATATTTCTTCTTCTCTCTAACACCCCACTATGAAACATATTGACCATTTTACAATATTAGCAACGGCTATCATTTAAAAAGGGTTTATTATGATTTTTTTTTTAAAAATATACCAGTTCTCGATAGTCTAAGAGATCGCCGATACAAAATGAACAAAAACGCGTGTCTATCCTGTCTCAATTTTCCTCCAGCGATAATCCAATTCAGGTGCATCAAAACGGCAAAGTTTCCAATAAAGTTCGCATATTTTCAATTTCAAAAGTTCAAAATGTAATGTGTCAGTCAAAATTTGATCAGTTAAAAAAATGACTCCAATACTCGAGCAAGTTTTGAAAAAGAGGCTAATGACGTCATAACGGCATTATCCCAATAAGGTTTGTAATACGGGACACACATATAATTACACTGTCTCGTCACTATTTTTGTGTATGTCAAAACGAAACTGTTTTCTGTACAGGCTGAATCAAATGTCTGATATGTCAAAATATCTCATTCTATAAAAAATATCTCACAAAGACGTATATACATGTATACTAAATAAGAAAAATCCAGGCAATACGTACCAAGAAATTATTTTTTTCTGGCATAAACCATAGATTATATAATGGTATACGAAAAAATGAAGACCTAACCTAGATTCCATAGTTTATCTTTTACATTCAGTGATGTTTTTAAATAAGATATGTATTCATTTATGACCCAAATTGACTTTCATAGCAAAAATTATTCATCGAGCTCTTCAGCGAGCACCGACTGTTCTATTTTAAGTAACATGATACACTTTCAGTTGACACAGACCGTATGAGGCTGAAACCCTCCCTTTTGGTACGCAGTATTCAGGGCGTTTTGGGCGGTTTCAGTACGCACGAGCCTGGTACGCAGTACTCGCACAACACACTATTTAGTAGTTAGTGCTCATAATTTTTTTTTTTAAAATCAAATATGTACAAAAAAATCATAAAATGTAAATAAAGGTCTAATTTTGATAATCAGGCCTTCATTCATCTAGCAGATCCCGGCTCTTAGGTGTATAAGGTCATCATTTAATTAGAGTTATTGCCCTTTGTATTAATTTATACTTAGAATTTGTGTCCGGAGCTAAATAAGTTTCGTCGGTGTGTTCTTGGGCAAGACACTTTCCCTTAGCCTCGTCCGTCGGATGGGGACGTAAACCGGGCAGTCCCGTGTATCGGTCTATCCTCCTAGCACGTTAAAGAACCATAGGAATCTATTCGATAATTTATAAGAGTAGTATCCTTCCCCTCTCTCTGGGGCGGCTCTAAATAACCTATAGTACTGTGTTGAGCCGTTAAACAACATTCAATAGGTTACATCCTCCCGTCTGCAAATAGGACGATTATAATTCGATTTATAACATTTTAAACAGAGGTTGAAAAGTTGAATTAATGAAAAATGTATAAAATAGGTATGTATGACTTCAATAAATAATAACTTAGCTTTATTCTGACTTAGCTCGTCAAATAGCTAACCAACCCTTTGACTGTAAACACCAGCTTATTGTCTGTCATTGCGCTTTATAATCTACGCAAAATAAAAGTTACCTCGAAATTATAGGTACCTCGAGAATAGGATACTTGAGGACATGAAAGTCAGAAATGAGAGATATGGTTCCAAAAATAATGCACAAATTCAAAAGCTAATAGATAATTGGCGTAACTTCAAATTTGACAGTTCTAAAGTGGTAAGGACAATTTCCCATTTAATGTCATAAAAGACGTATTTTTACGACGAAAACCACACTATTACCAAGATTAATTTATATTTGTATCGTTTAATAGGCAAATAAATGATAGTAACTCGCAAAAACAATTTTAAATGCCACAGTCTTTGAATTAAATAGTTTGTGTCACTAGCCCGAATTCCTATATAGATCTATAGTAGTTTCCTATGATATCAAGGGTTCTATGGTATCACGGTAGTGTCCATTCTATACTGAAAGGAAAAAGAAACGCAGGGTGCGTATTTCCGCTATATATTGTATGTTTAATATGCTACTGCTAATCGAATGGTACAGGGCGACATTAGGCCTGTCCTTTTAGAAAGAAGGTTTAAACAGCACTGAACATACCAATGGTTACCCTTTTAAAGTTTCGTTATCGTCAGAATGCGCATTTGGCTCAAGCAGGTGAGCAAACTTAGGCTTTAAATGTTGCAATCACTTAACATTAAATACAGAACTGAACTGGCTCAATTTTTCAAAGAGGAACTTCAGCATTTATGAATTTCTTGTTACAACGTGTACTGTGATTAAAACGTCTACAACGTCACAGTTGTGTCCTTTCTCTAAGTAACTGCACTTTTTTTTTTACAAAACATCTCGGGATTTCCTTGGAATATATATGGAATTAAGTGTGCAATATATAGCGGAAATACGCACCCTGCGTTTCTTTTTCCTTTCAGTATATAAAACAGTATGCATCTCTGCTAAAATATGATGATTATTTTATAGATGTGATAACTTAAGGTACATATAATAAAATAAATAAAAAAAATAAGTATATTTATCATAAATAAAAGAAAATTTTAAAATAATACAAAAATGTTGACAATTTCCTTATGATCTTTAAAATACATCACCCCTAACCTCCATGAATGCAGTTTCCATTACCTTGAAGCAGTATGAAATTGATTAATTTGTAGTCTGCTGAGTCTGTTGTCCATTAGTCATTATTGATTCTAGAAATGGTCACTCATTGAATCTTATATCAGTCACTAACAAATACAGAATTCACAATATGTGCATACCTTGATACCATAGAACACCATCCTACTCAGACATACATGTTCCTTTAGCCCGAATACAAAAATTAAAAAAAAATCACTAGCCCGATTGACAGTTTACTAGCACCGGGCTTCGGAGCCCGATTGACAAGTTTACTAGCACCGGGCTTCGGGCTAGTGGGTTATTTCGAATACTGATGCCAGCAAACGTGATTGATACACTCATTAACCATAGTGTTTACATTGGTTACGTGTGAAGTTTTCCCGTATGACGCCATATTTGATTTTTTACGCAAGTGTTGATTGGTCTATTCAAACAACTTACAAGTACTACAAATGTTAGCTACACATATCGACTGATTTACACCAACAATGTACATGTTATCACTAGTTGCGGCGGATTTACAAGAGATAATTACGGACTATTATCAAAAGGATGAGAAACCTCCACTCCACCCACGTAAAATAACGCTATTTATATAAAACCGCCAGTCAACTGTTGTTTACATACACATGACATCGCATGTAAAAGGGAGTCAACTCGTACTGGATTCTTTTATTTCTTTTTTTTTTTGGAGGTCAGTGTCAATGAATTTAATCCTAACGTTATAGATCTAGTAAAGTTTTGAAAACAAAACTATATCATTACACTACATTAATAAATATAAAACAGCGGTGGGCATACCTTATCTATTTCAGAAGAAGTTCAGAAAGGAGTGACGAGTTCTTTACACGAGGCGTCTGCAATGAATACACGAGGCGTCTGCAATGAACGCTGCGGGGATCTGAAAACGGTTTCAACTACGTAAGAATGGTGGACACCGCCGATTGGCTAAGCTCGTACATCATAGATACGTTTCGTAAAGCATAGATACGGGCGTGAACCTAGGTTTACGACCGTGTACCATAGTTTACGAACGTGAACTATAGTTTACGAGCGTGAACCTAGGTTTACGAGCGTGAACCATAGTTTACGGACGTGAACCTAGGTTTACGGACGTGAACATATGTTTACGAGCGTGAACCATAGTTTACGAGCGTGAACCATAGTTTACGAACGTTAAGCTAGGTTTACGTTCGATAAACTAGGTTTCTCGAACAAATCTATGATATTCGGTCGTTATCCTATGTTCACGTCCGTCAACTATGGTTCACGGTCGTAAACCAAGGTTCACGCTCGTAAACTATAGTTCACGTTCGTAAACTATGGTTCACTCTCGTGAACCCAGGTTCACGCCCGTAAACATAGGTTCACGCTCGTGAACTTAGGATAACGACCGAAATTCATAGTTCAATCGAGAAACCTAGTTTATCGAACGTAAACCTAGGTTCACGACCGTAAACTATGGTTTACGCCCGTTATCCTATGTTTTCGCTCGAAAATATAGGTTAGTATTCGATAAACCTGGTTTTACGTTCGAAAAACCTAGTTTATCGATCGTTAATCCTAGTTTTTCGACCAAGAACTGGGTTCACGTAATTATTGGACAATTGGCTTGCCGTGAACCATAGTTTACGGACGTGAACCTATGTTTACGGGCGTGAACCATAGTTTACGAACGTGAACCTATGTTTACGACCGTGAACTTGAGTTTACGAGCGTGAACCATAGTTTACGAACGTGAACCTAGGTTTACGTTCGATAAACTAGGTTTCTCGAACAAATCTATGCTTTTCGGTCGTTATCCTATGTTCACGAGCGTGAACCTATGTTCACGGTCGTAAACCCATGTTCACGGTCGTAAACCAAAGTTCACGGTCGTAAACATAGGTTCCCGTTCGTAAACTAGGGTTCACGCTCGTGAACCCAGGTTCACGCCCGTAAACCATAGTTTACGCTCGTGAACTTAGGATAACGACCGAAATTCTTAGTTCAATCGAGAAACCTAGTTTATCGATCGTAAACCTGCGTTCACGAACGTAAACTATGGTTTACGCCCGTTATCCTATGTTTTCGCTCGAAAATATAGGTTAGTATTCGATAATCCTGGTTTTACGTTCGAAAAAACTGGTTTACCGATTGCCATAAACGTAATGACGTCATGTAAACAACAACACGACGTCATGATTTGTCTTACAAATTGCCGCCGTATATATATAAGGAAAATTGGCAACATTAAAGCGAAACTATCACGTCCAGTGTAGCAGCAGCTGAAGCTTTTCACGCGCACACACCGCATAACTCACTTTTGAGTTTCAAGTGTTTTAACACGAAGTAGTCCCAATTTGCACTCACGTGCAGTTACGCGGAAATTGCAGTTGTCTTTTAAAAAACGTTAGCTTAAGCCAATTTTGAATGCAAAAACAACACAGACAATGAATAAAGTAAGTTTATACGTTAAACATCCCCATAGCATTCGTTTTGACTACTATTGGCATATTTTGCATAGCCTAAATCGCTGTTCAAATGTGAAGATCGGAAATTTTGAGGTTTTTGAAACTGCAAAATTGCCGATTTCTCAAAACGGTCACAAAAAATGTGTTGTCACTAATTTGGCTTAAATTAACAGGAATGATAGATCAGTACCTCTACTACCTTTCCTGAAAATTTCGGCAAAATTCATGACTACTCATTTTTTGAGACCGTTTTGAAAGATGGTCACCCTTTTTTCTCACTCAAAACACACATTATTCAAAATGGCGGCTACAAGCTAAATAAGCAAAACTGAAAATCAATAACAGAAACGTAAAACATGAATATTTTCTACTCCCGGATATAGTTATTTCCTGCTCCGAATAAAATGTCAGTAAGTCAACCTTTAAACACTTTTTCTGCCTTTCCTTTAGCATGTTTACGGTAAAAATCAGCCGCCCGAGACGCTTATTAAAAATCACAACAGGCCAAGTCGGCAGTAATTTGTTGTGTTGATTTACGGTTGAATGAACTATGGATAATTGCAAGTGAATACTTCACAATTCCAGGATTTAATGAGCAAAAAGACAGACCTGTTCATGTGTTAACTATTGTTATGGGTGAATGATGTAACAAATACTTGTAGAACATCTCCTGTCAAGGTCATGTCATGTAGACCACATGAGTCATGTCCCTTCGCCTCGATTAGGGACACCGACAACTTTGGTGTTTAGACATAAAGGAAAAACACAGGATGAAAGGTATGTACAGCACTCGGTACTGACCCATAAATGTGTTTTATTTAGTGCATGTTCATGTTTATAGTGTATCCGTTAAAATTTAATAATAATATAGCACTGATGTATTATTTCTATGATGAGACCCTTCCAGTGGGGTCTATGTTCCCCAAAAATATTTTGCTTTGTTCTCCAAAAATATTTTTCCATTTATTTTTAATATTATGTTCCCTTGTTCCCTAAAAATATTACCAATAAAAGAAAATGTTCCATTGTTCCCCAAAAATATTACCAATAACAGAAAATGTTCCATTGTTCCCCAAAAATAAATGGCCTTGTTCCCAAACCCCCTCTATGACCGCAGATCAGAAATGCACCGTTGCCACCTCCCCTTCACCCCCCCCCCCCCACCCACCCACCCCCCACACACACACCCCACACTGCCCAAAGTTTGCATATAGCTACAGCAGTACTGTAAAGGATTAACACATATACTGTAGGTATGTATGTATAAAAACAACAATTGATTTTCTTTCAGGGATCTTTGCGGATGTTGCCACCTTCTGTCAAGTGGCATCTCCAAGTTCCAGCTCTGAGACTTAGCCTAGCCCTGGGCCTAGCCCTGGGTAAGCTAAAGCTATAAACTTTAATATGTTTGACCCCAGTGATATAGGTTAATTAAGCTAATAATATGGCAATATTTCGAGCCACCCCAGAGAGTGGAATTCAAAAAAAATGTACCTAAGCTACTCTATCTATCTTACTAGCAAATGTTAATATTTCGAGCCGCCCCAAATTCGGGAATACATTTCTGCGGTTCTTTAACGTGGTTTTTATAAATGAAGATTTTAATAAGCTTGATAAGCTTGAGAAACAGTAGATTTATTTGAGTGGGAGAACCCGATTTGTACAGATTTTTTTATTATTCTCATTAAAGTAGCCATCCCGCCAACAACAGTCAAATTTTATAAACATTATGTACACTGTTTCTAAACCTACTGATGACAAAGTATATATATAACTTACATATTTTGAGAAATCAAACTCATACATACACAGTATAAACGGCTTTAACCAGCCGGACCAAACCCAGAACTGGAGTGTCGAATTACGAGTTACCATCATTTTACGGTTATTCAATCACGGGTATTCTAAGAACCTATTAATAAACCTATACTTTTAATCAGCGCATATACATTGTTATATGGATAGAGTTTCGATAAACGGTTTTCTAGTGCAATTTTGTAGTTATTTGGCGGGATAGCTACTTTAAAAAAAAAAGAGGAGTGCCTAACTATAAGTATAATTGTCCCAGCTCATTGGAATACTTTACTTTTTTGTTTGTTTTGTTGAGATATTGTGAAATTCCATCACATAAAACAATGGATACACATGATACAACATGAAAGTTTCTCTGTGCTGTTGTCACTTTACAGCGATATTATTAAAGACCGCCCCAGTTAAATTACAAATAATAGGACACTTTAAAGGGACATATGGCAATCTTGAAGATTTTGTCGAACATTAGTATCACAGTTTATTAGTCCCGTATCAATTTCACTTCAAAACTGCTTGCATATAATTAACTAAAATTTAGATGTATTATTTGTCTTCGTTATTCTAC
>JAWPHD010013842.1:0-65436 GCA_037043455.1 Cyrtodaria siliqua | reverse complement strand
TTATAGTACCAGGTGTTCTAGAGTTATTGCGAAAACAAGCAATTTTTAGTGGTTTTTTTACAAGTTTATTATCATGGCAACCACATTTCTTAAGCGAATCTACCCAAAGAGAAAAGTGCGCACTTCACTATGACACATACATTTCTGCCAAGTTTTGAGTTTATAGTCTGCCAAGTTTTGAGGTGTTCTTGAGTTATCGCGAAGAGAAGCAATTTTTAATGATTTTTTACAAGTTTTGTTACCATGGCAACCACATTTCATAGGCGAATCTACACAAATCTGTTCAGCGGTTCTTGTGAAGAAGATTTTTTAAGGTTTTGACCATATATGGTAATGGCAGCCATCTTGGATGTCACACTGACTATAATTTGTATAACTTTGGAAGGCACTGACCTCAGTATCATCCACGTGAAATTTGGTCAAAATTGGTCGAGCGGTTTCTGAGGAGATGTCGTTTACAAATGCCCTATATAAGTCTATGTAAACAAGAGATGTTTGTAAAACATATATGCCCCCCTTCAACGACCATGACACATACATTCCTGCCAAGTTTCGAGTTTATAGTGCCAGCTGTTCTCAAGTTATCGTGAAGATAAGTCATTTTTAGTGATTTTTTACATGTTTTGTTACCGTATTTCTTATGCAAATCTACCCGGGAGGTGCACAACTAGACCATGACACAAACATTCCTGTCAAGTTTCGAGTTTATAGTGCCAGCTGTTCTTAAGTTATCGTGAAGATAAGCAATTTTTAGTGATTTTTTCACAAGTTTTGTTACCATGGCAACCACATTTTTTTATGTGAATCTGCCCAAAAGGGGAAAACCACTCCTGCCAAGTTTCGAGTTTGTAGTGCCAGCTGTTATTGAGTTATTGCAAAGACAAGCAGTTTTAGTGATTTTTTACAAGTTTTGTTACCATAGCAACCATATTTCTTATGCAAATCTACCCTTATTAAAAGGGGAGGTGCACAACTAGACCATGACACAAACATTAATGAATAATAAATAAATAAAATAAAAAAACAATTTGAAAAAATTCAACAAATGAACAAAAGGTGTTTTTATGAAAAAAAGAAATATGCCTCCAGTGAGATTTGAACCCACAACCCCTGGGGTTTCCAGTGTACATTACCAAATATTGAAAAAGGACCATAACTCCAATATTACTGGTTCGCTCTGGCTGGTTTTCAAACTCGTCCGAATTTCATTGAATATCAACAATCTGGCCAAGTTTGGGAAAGATCGAATACAAAATGAAGGCGCTAAGAGTGTTCACAAGGCTGAAAATGGCATTTTTCAATAAGTCAAGGGCACATAACTCTGGTGTTTTTGGTCTGATATAGCTGCTTTTCGAACCTGTCCAATTCATTGATATTAACATTAACATATTATGATGTATAAATCTAGATTAGCTTTCATTTTCCTGAACTTTAAATCACTGGTTAGTTGACAAATTTTCATACAAATGTGGGGTAGGTTTGATCTTTGAGCCATAACTTCTATTTTCTCTGTTTTCTTGGATGTTTTGGTCAAAATGTAGCATTTAATGACCATTTTCAATTAAAATAAGCTCAGTAGCAGCTTTAGGGTATATTTTGTTAACAAAAAATGTTGGAATTTAAGAAAAGGCTTTATCCTTAATAAAAATGAATATTTCTTTTGAAGTCAGAACCCCAAAGTATATTTTTTAGTAACTTTATTTGATCAAAATATATTGAATGGTTCAATTATTATGACACTTTTTCTTTTTCGGATAACGCATCTAAACATCCTGGATATGGTAAAAGGCGGTTTGAATGAATGGATTTAACCAAATCGACTAAAGATCTTCGCGAAAGCTTTTGTCAGTCTATTCGGTCAATCTTAATGGTCAGTTAGATATGTTCGATAAATATTTTGGAAAATGTCACGACTCCTTTAGACCAGACTACAGCAATTACCAACAAATCAGCGGGCAGGGAAAAAGTTCCAGGGTTAATTCGGAGCGATTACACAGAATCACTTAATTTTGATTAGTTGACAAGGTAAACAAACCAAAAAATGTTGCTAAAAGCTTTTGAAAATTACTTATGAAGGTCAAATCATACATTTGTGCAATGTATTCATAATTTGTGGCATGATAAAAACAAGAAGTACCGGTATATTTTATATTTTCCTCGTGTATCTACATGCAAGTAGGTGGGTCACAACCATCCGACCCGAACAGCTTTTTCAAAACATACTCAATGTACGGTTTGTGTATGTGCTTTTGATAAAACTAAGATAGGTCTTTCAAAACAAGTAAGCACAAATATAGCTTCTTATATTAGGGAACACAGTACAGAGCTTAGAGCTATAATATACGTCAACGGAAAATGAACTGGTGTAGGATGACCATTACGTCTGCTGTGGATAGTTGATAAGTCCGGACAAAATGGTAAGTATTTTATCAATCATTCCTCAGTCACTTTGAAAGTACTGAATGGAATTGTCATTTACATTTGTGTGAAGTTTCATGGAATTCTCTTCAGTACTTTCAGTTATAGCTGAAACATGATTTTGACTAATTTGACCTTTGACCTCCAAGTGTGACCTTGACCTTTGACACAACTTCTCACTGTGATTAAGATTCTTGTAGTTTCCTTAAATTAAATTTTAACGTTGTGGCTGTGACACGATTTTGACTCTTTTGACCTTAGACCTTCAAGTGTTACCTTGACCTTTGAGGTACTGACCTGAATCTTGCACGTGACACACACACGTAACACACCTTATCATTTTGAGAAGTTTCATGAAATTCCTTTCAGTACTAGTAAAGTTCTGCTTGAGACACACTTGTTTTGGACGGATGGTGCAATAAGTACATGCTCTCTCCCTTTGGGGACACAGAAAAGATAATTTCAAAAGTTGCACAACTAAAGTAATCCTGTATAAGCTCCTATATGGGAGACGTTTAGTCGGGAAGAAATTCACCAATGCATATATAATTTTATAAATATTTAATGTCTTCAAAATAAAACAAAATGGATTTCAACATAAATTTGTTATTGCACATTTACAACTAACCACAACCAAGAACAAAGCAAGGACCCGAATAACTACATATAACAATAAACTGACAATGTTAGTCTTGTCCACTTTCCATTTTACATCGTTTAAATAAGGTGATATATAGTTTGGAAGTGACCACACCAACACAAAAGGTTGTATGGCATGGTACCTACAGAAATGAACATTTCAGGCCCACTCACCATTTACATAAAAATAAAAATGCAGAATGGGTCAAGAACCTTCTCACCTGCAGAGTGCCTGCAAAATTCTCCATCTACGCTGGAGCCATTAATGGTTGTTTTCTGCCACAAGTTGAGTGGCACCATAACAAACACACAGGGTCAGGGATTATGGCAAAATGAGCATTACAAAAAATTATAAAATGAACATGAATATGGGACAATTCTTACTTTCTGCTAGGATAAGACAGTGACCCTATACTTTCACAGAAACCACATAGGCTGTGGGATTCAAACAAGTAATCTTAGGCCATTCAGTCAAAGATGATAAGCACTACATCTTTGTTGGTATATACAGCATATTATGGGTTTAACATATCGTTATATACTTATATGTCAATATTAAGTCAGATCCATGTGATCCTTTAGTGTCAACCATGGTAGTCAATGACTAACCAAAACAAACTAGTAACAAGAAATAATAACTGGCATACAAGAAGATGAAAACATCACACAGACAATATCATATATGGACAGTTAAAGAAAGAAAAAAATCTTTAAAAGTCCCGACACAAAAGTTTATAAATAACCCATTTTATTTTATGCTAAATGAAAAAATATCAGTTTTTTTTCTCTTTTTTCCCTTTCTCTGCTGGACCTACTTTTTTAAATGTCAAGAATAACTTTCTTAGAATTAAATTACTGAATTTATATCATTAGTTGGAAATTGTCTTACTAATAAAATAACTTTTGAACAAGAAATGTCACTGACAAATGCCCCCGAATTGGTTTTGATCTTTGACCTTGACCTTGGAGCCACGGACCTGGATTTTGCGCACGACACCTCGTCTTGTTTTGGTGAGCACTTGTGTCAAGTTATTTGAAAATCCGTCCAGGAATGTCAGAGTTATTGACCGGACACGATTGTAGGGATGGACTGACTGACCGACGGACGGACTGATTGACGGATGACGGTGCGACTCCTATATGCTATCCTTCAGGGGCATAAACATATACACTAGTAATCATTCTGAACATCTCATAGAGCTGTAGATAAGCTGAGTTTTCAAGTATTTTTAAAATTGTGAGTATCATTACTCATCAACTTAATACAAATACTCATAACTTTTAAAAATCAGGAGTATTATATTTGCATGTATTGCCATGTAAAACAGTTTATACCATATTGACATGCTGAATTGAATTGGTGTTTTAAGGCGCACAAACACATGAAAGGTTATATGGCGCCTAAAAGGAATGAACATGCCAGGCTCATCCTCCATGTACATCAAGATAAAATATGGAGAACGGGCCTAGAACCTTCTCACCTTGAACTGCAAAGTTGCTACAAATTCTATGGTAGACACTCCATTAATGCTGGAGCCACGTTATAGTTTTTCTGCCACTGCTCTAGTGATATGAGCGAGATGGCACCTGAAACAATGCAGGGGTCATGATGAAGCATTTGGAATCTGATGAGTAAATACTCATTGCAGTCAAATATTATCTACAGCTCTGCAGTCTCACTAATATTCATTAGTATCGACAAACGTATCAAATGATGAGTGACCATTCACCATAAGTAAGAAATGGCAGGCCTGATTATCAAGGTATATAACTACTTGTACTTTTAAATGGAAATGGCAGGCCTGATATCAAAGGTTTATTACTCCTTGTTGTTTTACATGGAAATGACAGGCCTTATATTAAAGGTATATTACTCCTTGTTGTTTTACATGGAAATGAATGGCCTGATATTAAAGGTATATTACTCCTTGTTGTTTTACATGGAAATGACAGGCCTTATATTAAAGGTTTATTACTCCTTGTTGTTTTACATGGAAATGGCAGGCCTTATATTAAAGGTGTATTACTCCGTTGTTTTACATGGAAATGGCAGGCCTGATATTAAAGTAATATAAAGGTATATTACTCCTTGTTGTTTTACATGGAAATGGCAGGCCTGATATTAAAGCTATATTACGCCTTGTTGTTTTACATGGAATTGAATTGAATTGAATTGGGGTTTTAAGGCGCACCAACACATTACAGGTTATATGGCGCCTAACAGGCATGAACATGCCAGGCTCATCTTCCATGTACATCGAGATAAAATATGGAAATGGGCCTAGAACCTTCTCACCCTGAGCTGCAGAGTTGCTGCAAATTCTATCGTAAAAACTCCATTTACGCTGGAGCCACGTTTATTGTTTTTCTGCCACTGCTCTTAGTGATGTGAGCGAGATGGCACCTGAAACAATGCAGGGGTCATGATGTACATGGAATTGACAGGAATTGGCAGACCTAGGTAATAAAGGTATATTAATACATTAATTTTACATGGAAATGGCAGAATTGAAAATAAAGCTATATTACTACTTGTAATTAACATGGAAATGGCAGACCTAGGTAATAATGGTACATTACTATGCGTAATTTACATGGAAATGACAGATCTAGTTATATTACTACCTGTAAATTACATGGAAATGGCAGATCTAGGTATATTACTACATGTAATTTACACGGAAATGGCAGATCTAGGTACATTACTACTTGAAATTTACATGGAAATGGCAGATCTAGGTATATTACTACTTGTAATTTACATGGAAATGGCAGATCTAGGTATATTAATACTTGTAATTTACATGGAAATGGCAGATCTAGGTATATTACTACATGTAATTTACACGGAAATGGCAGATCTAGGTATATTAATACTTGTAATTTACATGGACATGGCAGATCTAGGTATATTACTACATGTAATTTACACGGAAATGGCAGATCTAGGTATATTAATACTTGTAATTTACATGGACATGGCGGGCTTGATAATAAGGGTATATTACCAATTGTAATTTACATGGAAATGGCAGGCCTTATAATAAAGGTATATTACTACATGTAATTTACACGGAAATGGCAGATCTAGGTATATTAATACTTGTAATTTACATGGACATGGCGGGCTTGATAATAAAGGTATATTACTACTTGTAATTTACATGGAAATGGCAGACCTCGGTAATAAAAGTATATTATTACATTAATTTTACATGGAAATGGCAGGCCTGCTAATAAAGGAATAGTCTGACATGCAATTTTACATGGAAATGGCAGACCTAGGTAATAAAGGTATATTAATAATATTAGCAATTTAGCACAATGATGAATTCTCTCTTCCTTCGCAGAATTCGGCAATTTCCGATTATTCCCCATAATCCGATTATTCCCCATAATCCGATTATTTGTGATCGGTCATCATGAACGTGGCAGTGTTAATTGCTTTTATTTGTTAATCACCATACCTATCGCTAAACATGAAAGGAATCACCTTTAATAGATAGTATCGAAGTTATGTTGCGTTGAAGTTACTACGACAATATTCCTAACCAGAAAAACAGCTATGTTTTCAATGACCTTCACACCGAAGTCAAAATAAAGTTACTATGACAAACTTCAAAATATAGTTTTAATAACAATGTAAATATAAAAGCAAAAAATTAAAACAAGCAAATAAATTATTCATTTTACTTTTCTAGGGATGAAAATGGGAGTATGAGTACTCAAACGAACGTCTTAATACATTTAAAATTATTTGGCCACAAGTTGTCAGGTTTATTTCATTCAGAAATACCATATTCGTTAATACAGAAGCATATATAGGGGTATACCTAGGTGAAAGCAATATTATTTGACTCCTAATGTTTGAACTAGAGATTCTACGTGTTTTAAACAATAAATAATTAACTAGAACTATCACTGCAGGTCATGAATACCTATGGTCATGTCGATGTTGTCATGATGAGTAAATAGTGAAAGTTTGATGAAGAAATATCAAGAAATCAGAAAGTTATAGCCAATTTTGTTTCCCTGAAGAAAAAAAAGAGAGTATTTAACCCATATAATGACCTTCAGTGTGACCTTGACCTTTATATTTTAGTATGGTTATGTCAATGTTGTCATGATGAGTATATATTGAAAGTTTGATGAAGAAATATCAAGAAATGAAAAAGTTACAGCCAACGTTAAGTTTTCGTGACGTACGGACAGACGGACGGACAAAGTGATCCCTATGTATCGCATTTTTCATTGAAAAGGCGACATAAAAATGTGTTACGCAACAGGACGTTATGAACAGCGAGATTCCTATATAGCCCCCACTATACTTTGTGAAAGCGGGGGTATAATAATTTCCAGCAATTTGCTCTTCTTTTCCTTAAACTTCATAATATTAGACTGTAAATAACCAGATTCTTGTTTTCCCTAAAAGATTGTAACCTACTGAAAAAACGGGAAGAATCTTTCTTAATTCCAAAAACTGTAGATACATCAATTAAAACAATATTTTACAATACATTTCTTTTTCTTAAATAGACATTACAACATTATTTAGATTTAAGTTAACATTTGCAATTTTTGAATCACCATGTTGAAATAACAGATGTTTCTCAATGTTAAAAACACTATATTATTCTCCATTCTAACACGACCTGCGCAGTCTTTCATATACACAAAGAAGAGAGACAACTGTATGTTATTCTATGGTAAAATACGGCTGTTCCATTAATTCCCCGCGTGTTTTACATCCGTTGGAAGCGCCACGTTACATGACGTCACTTTTGAAACCGTTAACGTCACAGAACAAAAGTAAATAAACATTTTGGTAAATATACGTCATGAAGACAAACTCAACAGTAATTTTAATGAAATTTTAATTACTATAAACTTACCATGCTCCCAAACCTTGCCCCCCATTAGACTAGTGTATTTAAACATACTGTACCGCACAGAACTTTACATACGGAGGCACCCAATGAAACAGCCTGTAACCATAGCAGCCTGATTACCTTGACCTCCGAGATAATATAGTGCCCGCACAATAGCGTAAACAATGGGGTTATTGTCGTGTTAGAATCGAAATAATAAATACGTACCTGTTCCGATGCGAGTAATTTAATTACTACGCATCCAAACTCCGAACTGTATTTTATTCACCGATAAAACACAGGTACGTATTTATTATTTCTTAATTATCAATCAGCAGACACAATCAGTATTATAATCAGTATTATATAGAACATCTATTTGTCGCTGATTGAAACCAGTGTAAACAGAGTGCCCCCTCTTGTGAAACCACTGCACCCATCTATTTGTCGCTTGCAGGTGACAATGCAAACAGTGTGCCCACTCTGTGTAACCACTGGGCCAGATCCTCCCTGAGTCGCATGTCCTGGGCGTGGCATACCAGATGATTGACAGAGTCGAACACCGTGGGCAGGAGTGTGGTGAACTGGGAGTCATTCAGTTGGTTGAACAGCCCTAGGATGGTACATAACAGTTCCGTCCATGACTGAACATGAGCCTCACTGTCCTGAAAATGAAGTCAAAATGATACTGGATTAATTTAATAAAATCCATGGATTTATATCACATTCTAACGTGTAAACACAAATTATACACACACACACATTTGAATCCTTGATAAATATAATATTGCCAAGTATCCCTTTAAAGGTGAAATATAGCGTGTCTTTTGAGCATATATTCTGAAATATATGTATATAATATACAATCTGTTCAAATATTACTCTTATTGGTTGTCCCGTTTTGTCACAGTAGCCAATTATACATCATAGCACACACGCTCCGAGTTTTGCCCGAACTGAAGACAGGTAAGTGTCACGAGACCTGTGACGTTATTGGTACTAAGGCATTAGCGGCTCTGGCGCTAATATAATGTAGGCGTCTTTTTCAAAAGATGGCTAAAAAAGGTTCAGCATATAAATTTAAATGAATCCGGTGAAAGAAACACTGTGTCTTTGTTTCAATATATATTTTGTAGGTTTATTTATTTTTTAACTATATACTCTCTTCTGCCAATAGTGTTATAGATCTATTTCTTGCATACCGGACAAGGATATCCGTCATTTTACCGGGGCTAGATATTTCCATCTCACCCTAGGGTCGAGATAAAATTCAAGCGCGCAAACATCCGGTATGCAGGAAAACATGCAAAACGTCAATAGCTGACGGCGTCAACGCACAACATTTCTCTGATATGCAAGAAGAATAATCTATCATGGGTATTCGGTTCAGATAGGGAATTCCAACTCTCGATCGGAACCTTGGCAGAGCCTCGGTTCCAATAAAAACACTTATACCTCGGGTTGGAATTCCCTATCTTCACCGGATACCCATGAAAGATTCTTAAAATCTACTTATATATCGCCGTCCGTCTACATATATCGGTCTCTGGATTTAAAAATATATGACAAAATACAAGGCAGACAATTGATAATGTTACTAGCTTTAATATTAGTTCAGTAATGTTTTCTGGCAAACTTAGCTCATGCAATAAGTACAATGAGTCTTACAAGATATACTTTTTATATAATGATAAATTTGATCTGTTGGGTCTGTTGTTTCGATCTCTACATGTACATAATACATAATATCGTGCTCATTATACATTTGGCTATATTATTTAGATCATAGTATGTTTATCTCTTTGTGCGCGATAAACTAGTTTCCCACGGATCATATATCCGTCTTGTGCAGTACGTGGCTCGCTGCGGTGGTATTACACTGCTCACGGAATCGCAATAAACAGGAAATGTGTCATAAAACTATGTTTCCCTAAATGGTGCGTGCTTTTGTCATATACCGACGTATGTACCCTAATTAGGATGTACTTCAATAGGGCACCGCAATAGTTGATTAGTCGGTGTGTGGTATATTGGTAGTTGGGGGCATGTGGAGAGCGTGTCATACTGCAAATCCAAATCTACTACGTGCCACTCCTCGAGTGTTTTGGTCACCAGGTGGCGGGGACTCACGGCATATATTTACTCCCTGGTACTATAGAAAGTAGATGCTGTGTCATTTATTATGTTGTTTTTATTTTATTGATTTTTTTATCAATTTTGTGAAAAATAAACACAAACTAAATATATTTTTTCAATGTCTACTTTTCGGCAAAAGTAAAGTCCTTATTATCTGACGCTCGTATTAATGTACAAGTATTAGACCATGTCCATGCATTAGGAATTACTGCATTTCGCGCTTATTGTACACTACTCAACTTTTATAATCAGTCACCCAGGTTTTTTGTAAATAATACGACTACTAAAAACTGGAAATCACCGAAACACATACCAATATTTTATTAAGTTTATCAACAATGTAATCTGAACAAAAATGATTCAGGTTACATTGTTAACAAGAAATGTCACAGTAAGTGACCAATGCCCCCGAAGTGACCGTGACCTGTAAGTGTGACCTTGACCTTGGAGCAATATGAAACCAACAGATATATTTAAAAATAATTTAAATAAAAAATAAAAAAAGGAAAAAAAAAGATTAAAAAAAGGGAAAAAAAATATTTAAAAAAAAAATCAAAAATTAAAAAAATTAATAAAAAAATTATTAAAAAAAAACAAGAGGGCCATGATGGCCCTATATCGCTCACCTGAGTAAATTTGAACCAATACAAGAGGGCCAAGATGGCCCTAAAGCGATCACATGAGTACTGGCACATTATCAAACTTCTTCGAAATCTTATGGTCATATACAATCTGTGCAAGTTTGGTTAAGATTGTTCAAGAAATGTGGGCTCTGTTGTGTATAACAACATTGATATAGACAGTTTAAGACACTGACAAAGCTTGGTAAAGATCAAATACAAAATAAAGGTGCTAGAGAGTAACACCTTGGGCAGAGCCAAATGTGATCCCAGGGCTACATGTAATATATGAGAGCTGTGTGCTTTGTGGTTTTAGAGAAGAATTTTTAAGTTTTTCCCTATACAAGTCTATGTAAAACGTGACCCCTGGGGCGGGGCCAAATGTGAACCCTGGGTCACCATTTGAACAAACTTGGTAAAGAACCATAAGAGTATAGTAAATCCAAAATATTAAACCTCTGGCTCCTGTAGTTCCAGAGAAGAAGACTTTAATGTGTTTCCTATATAAGTCTATGTAAAGCTGTGACCCACGGAGTTGGGTCAAATTTTACCTCAGGGTCACCATTTAAACAAACTTGGTAGAGGACCATAATCTTATAGTAAATGCAAAATATTAAACCTCTGGCTCTTGAGGTTTCAGAGAAGAAGATTTTTTAAGTTTTTCCCTGTCTATGTAAAACATGTGAACCTTGGGGCGGGGCCAAATGTGACTCGAGGGTCACCATTTGAACAAACTTGGTAAAGGATCATAAGTTTATAGTAAATGCAAAATATCAAACCTCTGGATCTTTTAGTTTCCGAGATTGTTTTTTTTTCCTATACAAGTCTATGTAAAACTGTGACCCCCGGGGCGCGGACAAATTTGACTCCAGGGTCACCATTTGAACAAACTAAGTAGACGACCATAAGCTGATGCTACATGTAATACATGAGAGCTCCGTGCCATGTGGTTCCAGAGAAGAAGATTTTTTTCAGTTTTTCCATATACAAGCCTATTTAAAACTGTGACCCCCGGGGCGGGGCCAAATGTGACCCCTGGGTCACCATTTGAACAAACTTGGTAGAGGACCATAAGGTTATAGCAAATGCAAAATATTAAACCTCTGGCTCTTGCAGTTTCAGAGAAGAAGATTTTTTAAGTTTTTCCCTATACATGTCTATGTAAAAGATGTGACCCTTGGGGCGGGGCCAAATGTGACCCGAGGGTCACCATTTGAACAAAACTGGTAAAGGACCATAAGCTTATAGTAAATGCAAAATATCAAACCTCTGGCTCTTGTAGTTTTGAGAAGAAGATTTTTTAATGTTCTTTCCTATATAAGTCTATGTAAAACTGTGACCCCGGGACGTGGACACATTTGACCCCAGGGTCACCATTTGAACAAACTTATTAGAGGACTATAAGCTGATGCTACATGTAATACATGAGACCTCTGTGCCTTGTGGTTTCAGAGAAGAAGATTTTTTAAGTTTTTCCCTATACATGTCTATGTAAAAGATGTGACCCTTGGGGCGGGGCCAAATGTGACCCGAGGGTCACCATTTGAACAAAACTGGTAAAGGACCATAAGCTTATAGTAAATGCAAAATATCAAACCTCTGGCTCTTGTAGTTTTGAGAAGAAGATTTTTTAATGTTCTTTCCTATATAAGTCTATGTAAAACTGTGACCCCGGGACTTGGACAAATTTGACCCCAGGGTCACCATTTGAACAAACTTATTAGAGGACTATAAGCTGATGCTACATGTAATACATGAGAGCTCTGTGCCTTGTGGTTTCAGAGAAGAAGATTTTTAAAAAAAAAATCCTATATGTCTATATGAAAAACATGCAAAATCTCAATATACAAACTTTGGACCCCCGGGGCATGGCCATTTTTGACCCCGGGAACTTCATTTGAACAAACTTGATAGTCTAGGCATTGGTGATCATTTTAAAAGAAAAATTGTTGACATCTGTCCAGCGGTTCTTGAGAAGAAGATTTTTTAAGGTTTCAACCATATATGGTAATGGTGGCCATCTTGGATGTCGCGCTGACCTAATTTTAACAAATCTAAAAAGCATACATCTAAGGATCATCCACGTGAAGTTTGGTCAAAATTGGCCACGTGGTTTCTGAGGAGAAGTCGTTTGAAGCAAAAGTTAACGACGGACGACGGACGAAGAGTGATCCCAATAGCTCACCTTTGAGCTTTCGGCTCAGGTGAGCTAAAAAATCAATGAAAAAAAATAATTATTTTTTTAAAAAAAAAAAAAAAAAATGCACCAACAAAGTTAAGAAATAAATGGGAAAAAAAAATTAATGAAAAAATAAAATAAAATAAATTAAAACAAGTTAATTTTAAATGCCAGTTATTGTCTCACACAATTTGACCTTTGACCTCTAAGTGTGACCTTGACCTTGGGGCCACAGACCTGGATTTGTGCTCGCCACATCGCCTTATTGTGGTGAGCACTTGTGCCAAGTAATTTGAAAATCCGTCCAGGAATGCCAGAGTTATTGACCGGACACGATTTGACCTTTGACCTATGTGTGACCTTGACCTTGGAGCCACGGACCTGGATTTTGTGCGCAACACGTCGTCTTGTTGTGGTGAGCAACTGTGCGAAGTTATTTGAAAATCCGTCCATTATTGTCAGAGTTATGAAGCGGAAACGATTGTACAGACGAACGGACAACCTTTGACCTCTAAGTGTGACCTTGACCTTGGAGCCACGGACCTGGAATTTGTGCACGACACGTCGTCTTGTTGTGGTGAGCAAATGTGCGAAGTTATTTGAAAGTCCATCCATTATTGTCAGAGTTATGAAGCAGACACGATTGTACAGACGAACAGTCACGAACGGAAAGACAGTGCGACTACTATATGCCACCCTTCGGGGACATAATAAACTTAATAAAATATTGGTTTCGGTGATTTCCAGCTTTTAGTATTTGTGTTATTTTCAAAAAACCTGCGTTACCGATTATAAAAGATGAGTAGTGTATATGTACCAAGATAAGCGGTGTTGCCGATGACTTACTGTCAGAATTTCGATAAAAACAGTTTAATTCTGACATTTTCATACACACTATACTATTTTTGCGTGCTTTCCCTATGTACTAATGGCTTTTTTTGTTCCCAATGACGTCACTCCCTGTTATACAAGGAAGAGTTTTGCCCCTTAGATTTTTCTCAATTTTTTAGCAATGCCTGTTCGCCTTTTCGATTTTTATATTTAAAATCATATTTTCACTAAACATACATCAATAGCATAGTAAACATCGTATTTATAATGATATTTAATAATTAAAAACATATCAACAGCGGATTTTTTGATTTAGGATAATGTTCATCTTTAAGGCAGCAACCTTAGTCTATTTTTAGACATGGCAACCATCATAAATGTTATCGTAAGCTGATTTTTATTTTAGACCTTCTAATTGGTAAAAAATACTTGTAAAGTTTCATGAAAATCGGAAGAAGAGAGATAAGAAGTTGTTGCTATAGTGTATCATATATGTAATTATAAAAAATGTCACTGGCGGCCATCATGGGAAGTTCGATAAATTTTATTTATATACATGTTGTGTGGCTCACTTTAGTACATGACTCAAATAAATCTAACCTCGGGGCTTTTTAATAAACTTCAAAATCAGTGATTAGGATAGCCAATAAGCTGTATGTGCCAATGGCCACATATGCTAGAGTTTCAATGGGTCATTTGCGGTTCTAATGGGCCATGTTTAAATGTGTCATTCAGACATCCGTAAAATCAACTAGGTACTTTAATGTCGACATTGCCGTAACCTTAGTCAGGGTTCAAACTAGGCCTGGATTTTAGGGAGAAATGACCTCCCCAAAGAAAATAGAAGACAGATAATAGGGAGAAGTGAGGGAGACACGATCTTTTAAGCACACAATTGTTTCTTGTTAATTATTAATTCATATATATACACCCCATTGATATATATATATATACCCCATTGATTATTACCTTTTGATTATTTACGTTATAGCTAAATGCACTTGAAGAATGCTGTTTCACAGTAAAGGTGTTTATTAGTTTTATTCAAAGGGGCTCTTTACACACATATACTGTAACTATAGAAGAAAGAAGGATTGATAGAATAATTAATACAAATATATTGCATGTATCTTTATTCATTCATCTTTCTATCAATTTATATGGAAAACTATGGGGTTTGAATCGGATTCTCAAACTTACACATCTTCCGAAGATCCTTATTTCTATATGCCTATATGAACAAATGTGTTTTGTTTCCCCATTTGTAATAGTGAACACAACACGGCACAGTTCTGCTGATGTTAAACTGATTCAAGTGTATCCTATAAAAAAAAAATTCTCCATCCGAAATTATGTACCTATCCAAACTACTATGACACCGCACAAAAATTGAGAAGAAATAACGTCAATTACAAACTTTTTTTCATTCATTAATTAATTTGTTTTGAGTTCCAAAAGTCTGTCTTATCAAACAATTAAGGAAACGCAACTCTAATTATTATTCGTTGGTATCATTTATAATCATCTTGTATCTTCAACTTGTAGTTTCGATCACGTTTCTAATCGAGTGTCAACCATATTTTAACACACATTAGTCAGACTGTAACGGAAGCTATGATTGTCAGTTGTTTAGCTATACGCAATCTCATTGGATAAGGCGTGTGTATTCCCTGTATAGTCTATATGTAAACAAGAATGGCAAGCCTCAAGGGGATATCATAACAGTAGGCGAACATGCTTCCCAAGTTTCCACTGGGATGAATCGAAGAAATTCATATAATCCCTTTTTAGCGACAGAGAGTTATTGATTAACAAATAACACTGATGCGCCACATGGCACACAATAGATCAGTGTCGATGGGCCATTTGTAATTTTATGCGACTATGGCGCAAGGCACGTGCCTATCCCAATCATTGCAAAACAGAAGTCTTACTGTTGTTCTTACCTTCATTATTGAAGAGTGTTGTTGTTGTTCTATAACCTGTTCAACAGGATCACTTGATGATTTCTTCTTCAACTTCTGTCCTTTCTTCTCTTTCTTTGGCACCTTACTGAAGGTCGGCATGGCATTCTGGTTCTTATGCTTCTTATACTGCGTCATGAGATTCTTTATGAGTTTGTCCGTGGCGAGGTTGTACACGCGGCTCTCGTGGTCCGTCCTCATCTCTCGTTTACTTTTCTCTGAAGAGTGGACTGGTGAAAGGGGAGGTAAAACTGATTCTGTTTCTGCCCTAGTTGACGCTGGATGGGAAATCACTCCGTCTTCATCACCTGTTGTTGCAGAGTGTTAAAGATGTAATACAGATTATTAGTGCAACTTAAGTCTTTAAACTATACACCTTTTGGTCTAAAATAAAATATGTTGTTGTATTGCAGGTACTTATGCTTGCCGTTGAGCAGAACAACACCTTACACAACATCTTGAAACACAGCAAATGTGTTACTGAACAACTCCACTTCAGTGCAACGACTTATTATATACTATAAGAATCTTTCAAGGGTATCCGATGAAGACAGGGAATTCCAACCCGAGGTATAAGTGTTTTTATTGGAACCGAGGCTCTGCCGAGGTTTGGAATTCCCTATCTGAACCGAATACCCATGATAGATTCTTTTTCTTGCATATCAGAGACATGTTGAGCGTAGACGCCACCAGCTAATAACGTTTTGCATGTTTTCCTGCATACCGGATGTTGTGTATGCGGCTAGATATAAAAACATTTAAATGTCCAGTATGCAAGAAAACCTGCTATTACAACAGACATTCCGTGATATTGCTGACCAGTCGTGTCAACATCGGGCAAATATACACATGGGTCATTCTCATAAACTTCCACCAACTATACAGTATGGACCTACACAGACGTCCTACACTATGGCAAGTTTGGAGCATCACTCTTAAGTAAGTTATCTTTACTTAAAAGTGAACCTATAGGCTCTTATGAACTGTTTAAAAATGTACTTAATGTTTTCAAATCATCACAATATTACTACCAAAATACTATAATATTGAAAATGTGAATATGAACAAGCAAACAAGAAATAGCTGAGACAATACCTTGTACAGAGATGACCTGTGTGACAACCTGCCCCTGTAGTCGTGCCTGTGTCTGTTCCAACTGGCTACTCAGCTTCATCAGGTCCAGCTTGTTGTGAACCTCAGGCAACTCATCCGGTTGTGCTATCAGGAAGAACAACTGCTGGTCCCCCATGTCGTCCACACAGCTGGTACCCGCTTTGTCATATACAATGTCTATGTACATCTGGCATAACTCTTCACACATACACCGAAGCTGTGACACAAATAGTGAACCACTGTCTACTATACGCGGTCCTATTACATGCTCTCCATTTTTGGCAGTATTTTTTATTTTAGTATCATTGTCTTTCCGTAACTCAGTATTGGCATTTGGACTAACCCCATCAGTGTTTGTATCTACTGCACATGATTTATCAATGTTAGCATCATTAGAAGCTGTCACCTCTATGGAAGACAAGTCCTGATTGCTTGAAGCACCATTTGATTCACCACAGACTTCTAATTCACCTTCAGCCTCATCATTTGTAGCTAATTCCTCATTTGACTGATTAATACTGGAAGAACTATCATCAGATCTATACTTATTTTCTGGATCATCTTCTTCTTTGCCACCATCATGATTCAGCATATTTTGGGACTCTGTTGCTTCTTTTATGAGTTCCTTTGACAGAAGAGCATCTTTTTCATCATAACTTGGTACATTTTCTGACTCATCTTTAATATTTCCATTGTCCTTTGATGGCTCATTACCACCATCATGACACATCATATTTTCTGACTCAGAAGAAGCATTTCTTATTTCCTTTGACAGGAGAGCTCTTACAGACTGCAGAGAAAGGCCGGGCATATTAGAGCATATTTTGATGAGAGTGTGAATATAGAACACCATGCTGGCACCTGCTTGCTTATACAAATTCACAGCCACCTGGGTGTGGGCGACCTTTTGAACGAGAAACTTGAGCCCTGGTCGAAGGTCAAACTCACACGCTAGCTTGTATGAGTTACGTAGGCAGTCCAAGAGTTGTGTCACATGTTTAGTAGAGAGCTGTGATAACATTCCTGGAAGTGAAAAGATTGAAATATTAACTACCGCTAACCACTCAAATAAAGACTAATTGTAAAATGGGCATTCTTTGGAATATGGGTTTTGTCAATTGTTTAATTCAAACGGATTGTCCTTATCCTACATGTGATTTGTTTCTTTGGTGTTTAAAGCCATTTTCCAGCACATTTTAGGTTATCTATGATGGTCAATCTTTTTGTGGTAGAGGAAGACCACACACTTATCCCTGGGTATAACCAGTACTGTAGACATGCCACTTTATTTAATTACAGGTTGAGCTCCCAGTGGGATTCGAAGCGATGAGAGGCGAGAAGGTTTACAATGCAAGGTCGTTAACTCCTCAACCACAGAGGTGATGCCCTACATGTGAACAGCACTCTACAGAATGTTACTGGGGTGCCAAACTGAGGCCACAGTCAATGTATACATCACATATAATTGTCTACAAAAAGAGGCAGATTTTGAGTGTATCTAATGGTGAGAGTTGACAGGTATGTCATGGCACTGGGCTGTTGAAACGTTTAACCCAAAATTCCTGAAATTTTAATGATGTAAAAAGAAATCTTTTAATTGAAATTTCAGCATGAGACTTTATTTTGCAGTTATTTTACATGCTTATTTTTTTATATATTATTTATGAATATTTGTTAATTGTTTGATATTGAAAATGAACAATTGATTGATATATTAAGTTTTTAACGCATGAAATATTTTGATTCAGCAGTGTATAGTCAGTGATAATTCAACTATTTACTTTTAATTGAAAATCCGAAGATTTTTTATCTAAATCAGATTATTCCGAAGGGTACCGACGAATTCTGACATACTGGGTTTTATTCGGAGACCTGGAAGGCCTGATATCCCCATGCTAGACAAATTGTCTATCATGATAAATGCAACAAGACTGCTGTTACCTGGCATGGAACTGTCCGGGCTATCACTGCCTTCCAACAGTATACACCCCACTGTCTGAAGCAGCAGTTGATGGGACAATAATCCAAACACAATACTGCGGAATGGTACCCTGTAATGAAAGAATATCAATGTGGAATGGTACCCTGTAATGACAGAATATCAATGTGGAATGGTACCCTGTAATGACAGAATATCAATGTGGTATGGTACTCTGTAATCACAGAATATCAATGTGGTATGGTACCCTGTAATCACAGAATATCAATGTGGTATGGTACCCTGTAATGACAGAATATCAATGTGGTATGGTACCCTGTAATGACAGAATATCAATGTTGTATGGTACCCTGTAATCACAGATATAACTGTGGTATGGTACCCTGTAAGGACAGAATACCAATGTGGTATGGTACCCTGTAATGACAGAATATCAATGTGGTATGGTACCCTGTAATGGCAGAATATTAATGTGGTATGGTACCCTGTAATGACAGAATATCAATGTCCTATGGTAATCTGTAATGACAAATATAAATGTTGCATTGTACCATTATGACAGAATATCAATGTGGTACGATACCCTATAATGACAATATCAAATTTAGTTCAGGTTGGTACACAGTACTGACAGGATATCAATGTGGTATGGTACCCTGTAAACAGGATATACAATCAGTGCAGATGAATTGAATTGAATTGGATTGGATTTTATAGTCGCACCAACAGCTAAGGTCATATGGCGACTTTCCAGCTTCCATTGGTGGAGGAAGACCCCAGGTGCCCCTCCGGGCAATTTTCGTGCACGGGCGGGCACCTGGGTAGAACCACCGACGTTCCGCAAGCCAGCTGGATAGCTTCCTCACATAAAGATTCCTAGGCCCCTGAGGGATCGAACCTACAGCGGTGAGGGGCAAGTGATTTCAAGTCAGAGACGTTAACCACTCGGCCACGGACGCCCCATCAGTGCAGATGAGTACACAGTACAGACCAATCTCTCCCAGAGGCTGTCATTGACCTCTGTCAATGTCTAAGAAAGTATCACATGATAATTTGTCACATGACCATAGCTAAACTTCAACACCATGACTCCAACAACTATCAGCTGCTGATTGACACGTAAACAGTCGAAAGAAACACGACTTATTTTCTACATTGTGATATATATTTTAAGTTAGTAATTTAATTTTAAGTAGGTTGTTAAGAGCTATGTGATATTGGAAAGTGCTGGTAAGCAAAATGCTGTACACAGTACCCCTCTGGGAACGATCTGGTGGTGCGTACTTTGAATGTTTTGACGGCGGAGTGACATGCCAAAGTACAAACCTTTATTCTAGCGCAAAATAATTCTGAGCACAATTTACTGTATATTTAAAACATTCAAGCTGAAAAATTGTTTTCTTTTGTAATTTAAGCATTTCATATAAAATTAATTCAGAAAAAAATTAGTGTCATCAAGAAATGTATTTTCATCGTTTTTCATCGTTTTCCAAGATTCTTGGTATTTGATGAGACATTGACAGAGATGTACGTGTATGCAAGAAACAACACCTTTGGGTAGAGATTGAGTACAGTCATGATATCAATGTTGCGTGGTACCCTGGAAACTGGATATCAAATACGTGCAGACTAGTACGCAGTAGGGGCTATCCGTGTAAATGCGGACAAACGTATAAATACGGACAGTATACTTAAAAGTAACCTATGTTCCTATATATGTGTTCAATCATTATCGCGTTTTGCTTGTGACAGAGCTAAACCCATGCCCGTGCATATGCACTAAATATATGATGACGTCATATAGGCAATGACGTAACTATAGTTCTCCAAGAATTCCAACCATGCTTCCTTTTGCTCTTGGCGCCAACTTTTAACCCCGAAGTTGATCTAGAGACTCCGTTAAAATTCAAAACAAAAGGTAAATAAACCATTGAATCTCATATTTAATATGTTAAACTTGAACAATAATAATTAATCTTTAGTCTGTACCAGGGTTTGTATTGAATTCCATAGTGAAACACATCAATTTTACATTTTTTTTATCTGTCCGTATTTCAACCATATGTTTTAATACAAACGTATAATGTCGGACATGTGGTGTTACGCTATGAAGAACATCTTGTGTGCTTTAGATTTAAGTTTTTTGACGATTTTGAATAATTTTACGTAGATCTATTTAATAGCACGCTATATGTCATAATATAAGGATAAACAATGCTGATTTGTGTTCGTAAGGTAGTGGATATAGCTAGATCTAGATGTATATAGAGAAGATAGTTAAGGGGGTCCACTGCTGAGGTTTTGGATTTTTGCACTTCCGGAAATTTACATTTGTTATATTTCAAAAATTATAATAAAACTGGAAAAAATAATTATACAGTAACAAACTTATGCCCAATAGGGATATTTTAGTGCAAAAAAAAAAAAAAAAATCCATTTTTTTGACCTCACATGTTGTGCCCAAAATTGACAATTTTTAACATAAGCCAAAATGGGGGGTAGGGGTACAAAAGATGGTATTTCTCAAAAACCATTTAAGATATTCACTTAATTGAAACTTTATTACAAAGACATGTGTTAGCATATACAGAGACAGGAATAAAAAGTATTTTCCTATTATTTGTTACAGACCTATGCCGTTATATGTCAGAGCTCGTCGAAATCTAAAAAAGCACATTTTTTTCTCAGTTTTTATTGAATATCTTTCTTATATGCACACCGACCCCCAATTTTTATTTTTTCATTCTGATACTCAGGTCTTGTATATATTGTAGACAAAATATCTCAAAAAGTTATCTGTTCCTTTATCATGAAAAATGTATGGATCACAAATTTAAAAATGCAATTTATAGTAAACTGGGTGGGGTAATGACAAGGGATGTACTAATTTTTCAGATGGTGATAACAATACCCCAACCCTTAATTTTTCGTCCTAAAGTATGATCTATTACATTAAAAAAGACGGAAAATCGATACCTGTTCTGCAAACCACACTACACACATGTAAGTTGCCATACACAATTTGCAGCTGATTCAGAATTTAAAACCGCACTGTGAGAGTGTATTACTAAAGATTAATTTTGCAAAAAAGTTAAATCACCGACCCATCATTATTTTTCCAGAAACTAACTAGTAATATGTTAGTCTTCATAAAAAACAGGGAAATTAAAAATTCTTACTGTTCTGATATTCACCAGAGGGCACCCTAAGTTAGATTCTAGATGAGCCTAAAATAACGAGTTATCGTTAGCTTCCGTTAATGGCAATATTTGTGTCATTTTTAGGGATCATGGTCAATATTGCCATTTACTCAGTTTTTGCCGTGGGCATGCATCACCACGGCAGTAGATGTCTAGCTGTTGGTCAGGGCTACTACTGTTTCCATGAGGCGACCAATCCGAAGGACCCTAACGCCATAGCGATCCATGAGGTCAGCTGCCGTGGCCGTCCTGTAGCTTATTTGCGGAGACACGACGCAGTTGTCATCGCACATCTGGTCGGGAAAGGCATTGTGAAGGGCAACATTCTGCTTAAGCCGAAACACAAGCCTGTATTCCGATATGGCGGTCCGCAGCAGAGATGCAACATAGGCATACGCTGCGAGCAGGCTGAATTTGAGACTGTGAAACGTGTTCTGGACAGACACGGTGTGACATATAAAGTTTTATAAAAGTGCTGTGTCAATATATTATTGTTTTACTTTGACATTATATGTCCGATATCAGGTCAAACATATATTGTTTTGTTTTTATTGAATTAATAGTCGCACCAATGGCTAAGGTAATACTTATGGCGACTTCCAGCTAAATTACTGGTGGGGGAAGACCCCACTCGAACTGGTTGTCAATCATGGAAAGACAGCCAGTTTGTATTGGTAGATTACCACCGACGCACTGCAAGCTAGCTGGAAAGATAACGCGCTTACAAATTCGAATTGTCCCTGACGGGGATTCGAACTCGCATCAGCGGAGGGTCAAAGAGATTACATGTCACGGACATTAACCACTCGACCACAGGCGCCCCTGGCCCCGACGTTCGAGCTGAATAGTCACAATGTTTATTATAATGTCTGTCCACTACCTCACGAACACACAATATGTTTGTAGTAAGTATAATACATATGGTCATACAATTATATTCAAACTACAATGTTTTACAGACAAAATGCCGAAACAGTACCAGCATACAAAACGTGGCCGGACCGGCCTGTATGACAAAACAATCCTGGAAAAGGCGGTTGCGGTTGTTAATGCCGGGCTTTCTGTTCGGAAGTCAGCGGAACGTTTCGGCATTCCCAAGTCCACATTAGGGGATAGGATATCTGGTAAACACTCCATTAATGTACCCCAAGGTAGACCTCCTGCACTATCAAGTGACGTCGAGGATAAGATCTTTAAGTCTATTAAGCAGGCAGCAAGGATGGGGGTTGGGTTATCAAGAAGACAAATTCTTCGTCGTACCTCAACATTGTGCCAAAGAATGAAAATGCTACAGGAACTTTCATGCCGGCAAGGACTGGTTTGAGGGGCTGAAGCACCGACATCCCGATTTGGTCTTGCGGAAGCCTGAACGCCTGTCATCAGTTCGGGCCCGCATGCTGAATCCTGAAGTTTTGGGAAGGTACTTTGATGACCTGGGAGTGATCCTTGCGGATGGTAACTTCGCCACACTGCCAAATAGAATATGGAATTGTGATGAAACCGGTTTCAACATGGAACATACCCCACAGAGGGTATATGCAGACAGGGCCGAACAAAACGTTGTTAGTAAAACAAGCTCCAAGTAGTCCAACATAACGGTTATGGCTTGCGTCAACGCTGCCGGTGATCGCATGCCGCCGATGTTCATAACAAAGGGGAAAACATCCAGATCGTTGCACGGTTACCGCACCGAGGATTCTCCCTCACATTCAGTCTGGACTTACCAAAAGAATGGGTGGATGTCGGATGAGATCGGTGAGCAGTGGTTCCAGCGGGTGTTTCTTCAGCACTGTGGCCCAGAGCGCCCCCAACTGCTTCTTCTCGATGGACATAGCTCGCATGAGACACTTGCAATTATCGAGCGCGCTGTGGAGGAAAACATCATTCTCATGTCCTTCCCTCCACATTGTACCCATTACTTGCAGCCATTGGACCGAACGGTATTCGGACCTCTCAAAGCCGCATACAACACATTGTGTTCTGAGTTCCTGTTGGACAATCCATTGCATCAGATCAACAAATTCTCATTTCCGAGTCTTTTCACTAAGGCTTGGAACACCGCATTGATTGTTGGCAACATCACGAATGGGTTCAGAGCATGTGGCATACATCCTTTGAATAGACGAGCAGTGCCCTCACGTGCGTTTGATCCATGTAAACTTACAGACAGGCAAGTGCCAACGGCTACGACCACTGCAGACCCAGAGCTTGCACATGCCATAAGCAGCATCACTTCAAACGACTCGGAGTGCTTGTCACCAGACGACAGTCTTCTAACGGAGCACCCATCCGGGTTGGCTTTACCTGATGTTTCGTTTGAGCTGCCAGTCGAAGCGCAAGCCTTACTCGACTTGAGTGACCCCCAGCAACTGTTGGACCTATTGACTTCAGACGCCACATTATCGGAGGCTGTTAGCGTGGCAGAAGATCAGGGAAATGTGATGGAGTATATTGGCGAGCTATTTTTGCCGCAACAAGTCACAGATCGACCTAGCAACGGGACCGGTAGGAAAAGTTCTACTTCACACAAACTGCTTACCAGTCAAGAAATAATAATGGAAAAAAGGCGCCTGCTGGAAAATAAACAGAAAAAATATCGGAAAAAAGAGAAATGATCAGATAAAACGTTAAGAAACGGGCGAAAACATTGAAATCTCACGCTAATGTATGGACTTGGTAGATATTTCGATTTGTTTAAAAATATCCTGTCTGTCCGTACTTTCCCTATAGGAAAAAGCATTGTCAGTTAGCGTCCGTAATTATCCGCTCTAGTGTCCGTATTTTCACGAAGCTGTCCGTATTTTACCGATTTGACTAGGTTGGAAAACAGTGCAGTTACTCTGTTGTTTGGGTATGTAAATGTATGTTTGCCATATATTTAGAGACTGGAGATGATTCTTAACATTTAAAAATAGGGAAGAGTTCCGAAGCTGCACAAATGAATCAAAGGTAGCCAATCCCGTGACAGTGTGTAAAAATCGTCCGTAATTACCCGGATAGCCCCTACTGATAGGATATCAAGGTTGTATGGTACTCTGGAAACAGGATATCAAATCAGTGCAGACTGGTACACATTACTGACAGGATATCATTATCAATGTGGTATGGTACCCTGTAAACAGGATATCAAATCAATGCAGAATGGTACACAGTACAGACAGAATATCCATGTGGTATGGTACCCTGTAAACAGGAAATCAAATCAGTGCAGAATGGTACACGGTACTGAAAGAATATTAATGTTGTACGGTACTCTGTAAACAGGATATCAAATCAGTGCAGACTGGTACATTACTGACAGGATATCAAATGACAGTTAAAGTTTCAGATGCAATTTTTTTAATTATACACTTCTAGAAACAAATAGTAGAACACAGCATACATGTAGGTAAAAAGGCAGATTTGGATTTATTGCTTTAAACACAAGTTCTTGTTTTCAAATTTTGCTACATTTTTAAATAAATAAGTTTCTACAATATATTAATTACATGTACCAGTATCTATAAATGACAAGATTTGTGGAAAATTTCTATAAAATGCCTTCCTTAGAGAGGGGTAGATTTTTTCTTGAAAAATGTTGGCTTGAATTGTCTACATATTTTTAATCACCAACATTCCATACAAAAAGTTGATAGAAAGTAGCAGCCAAGGAGGAATGGAAGTTTGCAATACATTATTCAACTGAACATGCGTCACTTCAGTCAGGAAAAATATTTCCTTAAATCCATTTCTAAAAAGTTAATGTTAATTCAGCAGAAATAAACTTATTTAGAACAGCAATCAAACACAGAATTGTTAACGTATTATATGCATCTATTTCGAAGATATTATTTAGTTACACAAGAGAAATAGGAAATGTAAAACATGCTAAATAACTTAAAAACGGGTTGAGCAATTACCAGAAATAGACACTACTGAACATTACTGGTAATTACAAGAAATAGACACTACTGAACATTACTAGTAATTACCAGAAATAGACACTACTGAACATTACTAGCAATTACCAGAAATAGACAATACTGAACATTACTAGCAACTACCAGAAATAGACACTACTGAACATTACTAGTAATTACCAGAAATAGACACTACTGAACATTACTAGTAATTACCAGAAACAGACACTACTGAACGTTACTAGTAATTACCAGAAATAGACAATACTGAACATTACTAGTAATTACCAGAAATAGACACTACTGAACGTTACTAGTAATTACCAGAAATAGACACTACTGAACGTTACTAGTAATTACCAGAAATAGACACTACTGAACATTACTAGTAATTACCAGAAATAGACACTACTGAACATTACTAGTAATTACCAGAAATAGACACTACTGAACATTACTAGTAATTGTCAGATTTTTTTTTTCACTAAATGTATAACATGTAACATTTTTTCAATTAGTTTAAACATATTTATTTTTACATCGATTGCAAAACAAGTTCTTGCAACTTATATTAATCACACTCGATGGCTTCCTGGGTACCAAGCAATTAATGTGGCTCAAGGATAAATAACATGGATTGAACCCATGACCTTTCGATCTGGGCGATCTTTCTACGCTCTACCACTGGAACAAGCACTCCACTGTCTAAGAGTATTGGTTCAATTACAAATAGACAAAGTATAATAACATCCTGCATGTGATTCACATGTAAGCTAAATATTTGTTGGAATCTGTCTTCGAATGAATGTGTGTTTCTAATTAGCTTCAACAGTGCTTTTTTACTTTTAAACTATACTTTTTAAATGCAAACAGATGAGTTCTGAGATAAGGTATAACATTGTCAATTCATTGTGAACTATCTGTGTATAAATTAACCCTTAACCCTTAACCCGCTAAGCTCGACTATAATAGCCTTTGCGTCCATTGTAAACCAAGTACAGCCTGCGAGTGACTCGCAGGCTGAACAATGTCACAGGGTTTACAATGTCTGGCTGCTGATCAGTCATTTTTCCCAAAACAACCCTTTGTCACATAAATGGAATCATCTTAATTCAAAGAAAGAACAGTCCATTAAAAAAATGAAAGAAAGGAAAAAAGAAAAAAAAGGAACAGTCCATGATATATATATAGCGGGTTAAGGGTTAAGTACAATCTATAATACATAGAATCCTAACCCTACAGTCATGAGTGCGACTATCACTGAAGGTGATGAATATCCCCGCTTTTTGATCAGTCGTTATGTGTACATAAAGTTTAGGAGCAAGCCATTCAAAACTGTTTGAAGAAAGCAAGTAATAACAATTTATTATGGGATGCCAAACGATGGGACGGGACAAAAAATGTGTTACGTGATGGGAAGTGTCGAAGCGTTATGGACATCGCGATTCCTGTATAGCCCCCACTTCACTTTGTGGAAGCGGTAGTATAAAAAAAGAGGGAAACCGATACCTTGGGAAGGCTGCCGACTAATACAAAACCTGACAACTAAACTACGAAGACTAGCATAAAAGTAAACATGAAGAAAATGTCCATCAAAGCTGCAAGACAAGTATGCCACAACCTTTTCTAAATCACATATCTGCTATCCAGAAACAAAACAAGGCAAAAACTAAATTTTGCGTGTGTTTATAAAAAACATTCCCTTAAGATAATTATTATCATTTGGTAATAACAATAAATTAATTGCAATTACTCGTTTTCCTTTTGTCTAAAACTAGAACGGCGACTACATTAAATTAAAATTCAAGAAACTCATTCACTTGCAATGTATATATAGCAAAACTGTGCGGGACAAGAACTGGGTATCCATTATCATCTAAAAAATGTATTCCTTCTACCAAGATAAAAATTATGATGTATCTGAAACAGAAATAAGCTTTCAGTATGCATGTAGCGCTAGTATGTGAGCAGGTTGATTGGAGACCCTAACCCAAACTACAGCTTACCCTACTGGGGCACTGTCCGAGATACAAAATTCACTGAAAGAGAAATCCAATCTTCATTAGAAGAACGCCATTCAATATTATCAATATATTACACGCCGAACGTGTAATAACGCCATTCAATATTTTTGATATTCCACTAGTGGTATAACATAAAGTTATTGACGTCATAGACGTCACGTTAATGTACGTTTTCTGACGTAATGTGACGTTATAAGTTATGTAATAAATAGAATCTAACATTCGTTCTCATTCATTATTAAATTTATTAAACTTGTTAACAAAAGTTATATAATGCTCGGCAAGAGCCTCGCGTTATATCATTTTGCCAACTTGTTTAATAAATTCAATGAATTACTGAATTACTCATGTAAGATCCTCTATGTATGCAATATGAGCAAACAAAGGTCTAAATAAGAGAAAAATACTTGACTGGTTAGCAGTGCTCTTATAACAATTGCGGCAAAGTTACGTATGTTTTCTGACAAATGGATCCAAAACTGCAAAGCAGAATCAGAGAATTTTTTTCACTATTTCTCATGATGTACAATAAATATTTTTATTAACGTGTTAACTTTAAATTTCATGTTCTCATAAAGGTAATTTTGAATATCAGGATTTCAACAGTACTATTCATCAGATATAAATCAAAACAAACCTTTAAGTCCGAAACCATTTATTAAAGTTATCCTGTTCACAAGCTGAAATTAGTTTATTTTTCAATTAAGGATTGAATTCAATATTTTGATCTTTCTATGGAGTATGAACAACATTAGCTAATTTAAAGTTAGCAAGATGCCCCCCTTCGGGCTGCTCGCACTTCAAACAAGCCTAATGTTGTTTATACCCCGCAGAAAGATCTAAATATCAAATTCAATCCTTATATTTACATAATGTTTGTTCTATCAGGTTTTTAAACTTTAATAATGTAAATACGTTGTATTTGTGTTGAAAATTGTGCTTTAAAGCTGTAATACATACTGCTGGAACAGCAATTAGCACGAGAACGTCAAGACGACGTTACAACATGACAAACAAAACAAGTTCATTAGATGAATTAACTGCACCTTTTTTTTGCTCCACCCCAAAAGTAAATATTGTTCACTGGGAAATGAGGCGCAACAAGACACAATAGTTTATTGCAAGCATGTGCAGTAGAAATGTAAATATTAATCAAAAACAATAACTCTGCAATGCAAGAATTGCTTTATCTCACTATGAAACTTGTCCAATATCTTATAGGAACAAACCTTCAAATTACGGTAAATTTGGTGAACAACTGTTTATCAAGATATCCAGTCATAAAGAATGACATACCAAACTATGACGATGATCAACATATGAAAGAGAGCATGTGTAACGAGACATTTATTGGGGTAAGCTGAAGATAAAACACGGGAAATATAATGCGTGTTTATGTTGTCAGGGCATATATATCACATAATTGAAACACGGGAAATCTAAATATGTGTCTACAAAGTCAGGGCTAATATATTATGGAGTTGAAACACGGGAAATCTAAATATGTATATATAAAGTCAGGGCTAATATATCATGGAGTTGAAAAACGGGGAATCTAAATATGTATATAGAAAGTCAGGGCTAATATATCATGGAGTTGAAACACGGGGAATCTAAATATGTATATACAAAGTCAGGGCTAATATATCATGGAACTGAAACATGGGGAATCTAAATATGTATATACAAAGTCAGGGCTAATATATCATGGAATTGAAACAGGGAGAATCTAAATATGTATATACAAAGTGACTGCTATGTCTCGATACCCACTCTCGTGGGCGAGACAACAAAAGCTCAACATGAATTGTATAAATCTGTGTTTATTTTTTGAACATCAGACAACGATGACAACAATAACTCTGACTATCATTCAGGTCTCACACCTCTATCTCACGGACCTAGCGACAAAATGGAAACAAAAAATAATTCTTTTTTTTTTCTCCATTTTAGGCAGTTTTTAATTTGAAACATAGTTTTTTTTTTGTTTCAGCATACACCTGCAGTGTGTGTGTGTGTAATTCTAAGGTTTATAGTCCGTCCGCCAACGAACACGTCAGTGTAAAAGACAGATGGTACGTAAAATCCCATATTGATATGAGGTTTCTAACAAATTTCAGAAGTTTTTGACCAAAGCACCATATATTCAGCTAGATAGAGTATGCATTTTGCATTAGAGGTCACACAAATATGAGCGAGAATAAAAACCAACCTGGCTATTAACTGATGTATTTTATTGTTTTAAATTACTGGCCTTGGCTATACTAGTCGGGGGCCACTTTCCGTCACTTATGTAAACATAAACTAATTTTTCAGACAAATCTATGACAATTTTTACTTTATTTTCTATTAGGTTACCTCTTCCTGGAAATTTGATACCAAAGAATTTTGTTTTATATAAATTATCGAAGTGGCACGTGACCTTTTTATAAATAGACTAAAACTGAGAAATCATTTTGTTTACAAGCCCAGTTTCCGTCATGTATTTTATCGAGTGATAGATTCAACCAGGTCAAGATACAGTAAACTTTTATGAATTAGAAACTTGTTTGCAAGTCTATTCAACAATTTCATTGTAATAATGGTATGTTTGCATTGTTTCATCAGTCACATCGATCGTTATAACAATGCGCCTGGTAACGTCAATGTAAAATGGTCAAAGACGACAATTTACAGTAACTCTGTGTAAATCAAACAGATACAGGTTGTACGAGTTGCTTCTCTTTGATTAAAATATATAACCACGGTATATTTTAACTGCGTCCACTGAAGAGCGATAAAAATATGACGTCATTAGTGTTATTTTTTCAATAGTTTATTATGCGGCAGTATGCGTGCGCATCCCCAACACCATATAAGGAAGTAAACACATTTTTCAGAGAAATCCCTTTCTTTTTTGTATGCTTATTTACTTTTTGGTTGTTTTTCCTGTTTCCAATCTTCAGTTATAAACGTCTGACAATAAGTGACATCGCATAAGTAATTTGCAGTGTAAAAACTTTTTTAAATGAGAATAACGGAAACTGGGCATGGACGGAAACTGGCCTCTAACGAGTACTGAAGATATTAAACCAACAACAATGTCTGCTGCCCAGCTTTGAAACTCAGAGTTGGAAAAAGCTGAACAATAACCCTATGGGAAAATTAACTGTGGTGTGAGACCAGAATTCAGCTACAAATATCACAATAACTTTACTGCACATACAGAAGGGTAATTATATTTGTTAGAACCATGTTGGTCTGCCTACCTTGCTAGAATATGGTCTGGATTGAGACTGTTTTCATAGCCAGGTGGATAGAGCAGGAATACGTAAGATTTGTCCTCCTCCTGTGCTATATCTGGAAGATCCATGCTTACCTGACTGTCTAGTAGAAACACCTGCAAATAGTCAGCAATATAATATTATAGGAGTTCAATAAAATTATATGATGCTCGCCCTAGGCTGTGCCGAGCATCATATAAATTTCATCCAAATAAATTTGATATTAAATGGGCACTATTGAGGTATATGTGCAATATTCAAATCCTGAGTGACATCAGACTTACCTGTTGCGCAAGGTGCCACACTCTGTAGAGCTCCTGAAAAGGTGCCATCCAACCCCTTGTCTACTGAGGCATTGTGTAACATTCAAATCCTGAGTGACATCAGACTTACCTGTTGTGCAAGATGCCACACCCTGTAGAGCTCCTGAAAAGGTGCCATCAAACCCCTTGTCTACTGAGGCATTGTGTAACATTCAAATCCTGAGTGACATCAGACTTACCTATTGTGCATGGTGCCACACTCTGTAGAGCTCCTAAAAAGGTGCCATCAAACCCCTTGTCTACTGAGGCATTGTGTAATAGTCAAATCCTGAGTGACATCAGACTTACCTGTTGTGCAAAGTGTCCCAGTCTGTAGAGCTCCTGAAAAGGTGCCACCAAACCTCTTGTCTACTGAGGCATTGTGTAATAGTCAAATCCTGAGTGACATCAGACTTACCTGTTGTGCAAAGTGTCCCAGTCTGTAGAGCTCCTGAAAAGGTGCCACCAAACCTCTTGTCTACTGAGGCATTGTGTAATAGTCAAATCCTGAGTGACATCAGACTTACCTGTTGTGCAAAGTGTCCCAGTCTGTAGAGCTCCTGAAAAGGTGCCACCAAACCCCTTGTCTACTGAAATACTTGTGAAACATTCAAATCCTGAGTGACATCAGACTTACCTGTTGTGCAAGGTGCCACAGTCTGTAGAACTCCATCTCGGTACAGTCTTTACGCGTGGCCACCTTCACCTGGCCGATATCTCCGTAAAAGTTCTCCGAGTTGGCCTTGAACAGAAGCATGAGTTGTCTAACGCAGTAGGTCGTCACGTTCAATGCTTTCTGTAATCCGTCAATGATGATCTGCCACATAGCTTCAGAGAAGTCGCTGCTCGCCGAGAGTAAAACGTGCCTGAAAGAAAATTAGTGAGCTTCTTATAGTACATCTATTGGAATAAACATCTTAAAAAAAAATCCAGTTTCGTACAAAATTTACTGTCAGAACAAATTTATAGCAAGTTTCAAGATTTCTTTTATTGTTTACTAAATAACGATTTTTTGAAGAATCTTTTCAGAAAAAGTTGTTTTGGGGCATTTTCAATGTAAATTTCTGTTCCGCATTTTTTAAAAGAATTTTCTACTCGAATTTGGGTTTATATATTGAAAACTGACTTTAAGATAATCTTTCATCCTGAAATTTAAAAATAAATAATTATTTAAACTTTGGCTTTGTTAGTTAAAGGGGTTGATGCACTACTTTCAAACACGATTTATTTAAAAGGGCTATGAAAGACTTGAAAAAAGCTGAAAGAATTATCAAAATGGCGTGACAAATAAAGGAGATATGACCTATTGAAAATGTGCAAAGAAACATAAATGGAGGAGGCCATCTTTGAACGATGACGTCATTGCGCCTTTTTACCATATATTGAATATTGACAAAATGTCTTTTAACGCAAAGACAATCACTGCATATGAAAAATAAGCATACAATTTTTACATTTTACATCTGTATATCTATTTTTAATCAATTTGCAGTGATTTTCGTTGCTTTAAAGGACATTTTGTCAATATGCCATATATGTTAAAAAGGCGCGATGACGTCATCGTTCAAAGATGGCCGCCTCCATTGATGTTCATTGCAAAATTTCAATAGGTCACATCTCCTTTATTTTTCATGATATTTCGATAATTCTTTCAGCTTTTTTCAAGTTTTTGAGAGCCCTTTTAAATAAATCCTGTTTGAAAATAGTGCATCAACCCCTTTAAAAGGACTTTACACAAATTTATCAAATTCATCAAAACTGATCAAATTCTGTTTCGGCTGTATAAAGTTCTTAGTTCTCCTTTAGATTTTCAAAAATTGCCCCTAAACCCATGCTCCCTAACACAGGTACTCTTCAAATGAATCTTACAATGCTAAAGAACCTTAGACTCAAACCAGCACCCCAAACAAAAGCATACTTATTATAATATTTTTATTGACTTAATTACAAGTTTAACACATTTTAAGTTATTGACTGAGATATAACGCGCATAAAAACACTGTCCCCAAGTTTCACCAAGATTGGATTATAAAAGTTATTGAGTGGGAACCGAAAAAAAAAGCAAATTTTAAAAAATCAAAGGGCCAAAACTCCGCATTATAGGTGCGATGAGGCTGGTTATCCCACTTGACTGAGATATTATGCCCATAAACATTATCCTCAAGTTTCATCAAGATCAGATTATAAATGTTAAAGTTATTGAGTGGAAATCGCTAAAATTGTCAAGTTTCAAAAATGAAAGTGCCATAACTTCGGCATTATGGGCGCAATGTGGCTGGTAATTGAACTTGATGAGATAATATGCCCATAACATTGTCCCCGTTTCATCAAGATTATAAATGTTTAAGCTATTGTGCGGAAACCACAAAAATCGTCAATTGTCACAAATCAAAGGGCCATAACTCCGGTGTTTCTTGAGCAATACGTTGGTTATCAAACTTGACTGAGCTATTGTGGCCATAAACAGTGTCCAAGTTTCATCAAGAGATTGGATTAAAATTACAACAGTTATGGAGCAGACACCGTCAATTTTGTCAATATTTTCAGCAATCTAAGGGCTATAACTCGGGTGTTTCTTGAGCAATAGCGTTGGTAATCGAATTTGACCAAGATATTGTGGCATTTAACATTGAGTCCAAGTTTCATCAATATTGGATTAAAACTACTCGAGTTATGGAGCTACATTGCCAGACGCCCACCCGCCTTGCGTGATCACATAATAAGTCCCGTCAAGACAGCGTATAAAAATGTGTTACGCGACGTGACAAAAATGTGTTACGTAACGGGACGCTACGGACAACGCGATTCCTATATAGCCCCCACTTCACTTTGTGGAAGTGGGGGTATAACAAATAAGCAACAAAGACAGGGTGCATCGTTTAATCACCCACTACACTGATATTTCAAAAGACAGCCTACCTTATACAAGAGCAGCCAAGACGAGAGATAACCTCGAACGGTTGTGCCACACATTCCGTCAGCACAACCAACAACTCACTAAGCACAGTCTCCAACAGTGGGGAGATTTCTTTATCATCTGAAATGGAAGTTACGAAATTTATTGAAGTCTCTTTCATAAATATTTGTAAGACTCAATATTGTTCAAGTCAGCTCTTGTTGTGTGGGGTAGTTCTGCATTTAAAAATAACAATTCACAAGTTGCAGACTAAATTAAAAAGATATCTGTAACTTTAATTTAGATGTTCTGCAATTTTAAAAGATCTATTAAATGATGAATTTTAATGCAGTCATTTTCAACTGAATACACAATTTTGCAGCTCATGAAATTCACAATTAATACTGTCTATATAATGTCTCTCCCCTTTTTGTTGAGATAAAAATGCCTGACTTGAAATCCTGCCAGAATACGTTATTCTACACCTAATACAAGCACTCTTAGTGGGGCAGATTGGTGAAAAAAGTGTGCATTGTTTGACAAAATCACCAAACTTTGCACATAGCTAGACATTACCATACTGAAAAATATTGGCTATGGACCCACATGCCAGATTTTTCAAATGGCCGCCATTTTCAAAATGGCCACCAAATACGTATAAATAATCAGTTGAACCTATATGTATCGGGTTTTAACAACATAATGTACGGCAATCGCAACAAATTCCAGAAAATGATAGACAAAGGGTCTTGAAATACAATCTGGGTATATTTTAAGTTCAAAATGGCTACCGTTTTCAAAAATGGCCGCCAAAACATGTTGAAAATAGTAAAAAGTGTAATTTGTTTAATAGTTGTTTGTAAGTAGTTATGTTGAATATGTTGAATTTGTTCACTTAGTTTTCTTGGCATAGTATTTGTTTGTTAATATTGCAATAAAGAGTTATTTAGAGGCACCCTATGGTTTTATGTGTTAAGAGATTAACACGTTTAAATCAAATTTCACTTCGGATTGACTCTACGTTTTCTCCAGCCTTTTGAATTTCTGAAGGGTACTAAACTAATTTTCTTATCAGAAACTGTCGGTTCAATATAAAATATATTTATAAAACCCTAAAATACATTGACTTGGTAAACGTTATTTACAAGACAAAACAAGCAAACAAAACGTAAACGCGAAGACATTTTATGCTAACGGGTTAACTGCGTCTAAACTATATAGTTGCCGTGCAGAAACAATGAAATTGGCCTGAAACGCAATGTGAAGATCATAATGGCATTTGACCTTGTATTTAAAATGAAGGCATTACAACAATCTGAGACTTGTTTGAGGACTATATGTGGACCAGTGCCCTTATGTCAATTACAACATTGCAGATTCCTTTCTGAAATAAACACATGCATCAGGGAATGCTCATCACGTGATTACCATACTTATGGTAAACCGGGCTTACAGTAATTTGAAGTGTGAGAAAGGCATGTCTTAGACCATTGGGTATTGCGCGTGGCGATCATAAAGATCAACCAAAAGTTCGCAATTGCATTACTGTTCCGTCACACTTTAAATCTTAAAATGAGACAAACTTCATTTTTGTTGTCTCATCAATACCCAATGAACTAGCTCACAAGCAGAAATATAAGATTGTGAAAGAAGATGAAGGTGCAGTAGGTGCTGTAAACACATCGCAGCATCCACATTGGATGATCTCTGAACTAGATATGGTCTGAGTTATCTGTTAATTTCAGTTATTGCAATAATTCATTGGGCACTGTCTATGAAATGAATCGGATCTTTTCCATCATGAACAAGTTAAAAATGTTCATAAGACAGTTTGAGTGACACAGTAGAGGAATTAGAAAATATACTCAAGGACAATATTGAGGATGTACTGGTACTTGACTAACATTACATAGACGACTCTCGTGTGACAGAAATTGCTCAACAAATAGGTAAATTATGTCATGCAAAGCATGACATGTTCATGACACGTCTGTAACAGAGTTTATAGATGACATAACCAAGTCTGTCTTTAAACAGATCAACCAGAACATGTTTTCTTTCCTCAGTGGTCACCAACTTACAACAGATTCTATCACTTGCTTTCTCTTCTCGCATATATATGTATCATATTAAGTTCCGATTAACGGCAGATTAGGGTGTCTCACCAGCCTTTTCTGACTTTGGAAAACATTTTTGGATTTAATCAGATTATACGAGCTGCCTTAAAATGCATTTTAATGCTTGCAAAACATTAGTAAGTACGATTAGCAAGTTCTTTTATACATTGTTGAATGTCACTTGCAGAACGTTTAGTAGGTCACGTAATGGCCATCATGCAAAACAAAATCAGGGCTCTGGTTAACTGGCATAGCAATCGGTTGCGAAAGAAGAGAAACTAAAATCACGTTCAACAAAACAGAGATGAAGATGTGCCTTGTATCAGACAACGAGCACTCATTTCACTAAGATGATATGATACAATGCGTGTGTTGCATGTGGCATATGCCAAACAATACTTCATTAAACTTATGTTATATACAGTAGACACAGGCGTTGTAGTACATGTAATAGCAATGGTACAGTACATACAGTTAGACGAGCCATGGGTTAGTTTTAGGAGCTAGGAATCACTTTAGGTTCTGTGTGCAACTTTGTTGCACACTGTATTGCCTATTCATTAGTTCATATAAACCAAGACGAATTGTTGCTTTTCACACTTACTAGATGTAATGAAATATTTTCAGAGGTAAAACCTGTGCATGGAAAAGCTGGAAATACTATGTTGAGGTTACACAAGCTTTCCAATTCCAAAAGTTGTGCTTGTTGGAAAATGTATAATAGGGAGTTTGCATGTTCATGTCGTAAAGAATTGACATTCAATGGTTCCTAGATACAACAAGTTGTCACCAATTGCTATAGCTCTTTTCAAGCACACCTGCCGAGTTGTTTAATAGGTTGTAATTGGCCATTGCTGGAGACATAAACTTTAGGTCCACCTGCCTACATCCAGTGACTGTGGTTGGAAGAGGATGTGTCGAAGCCTTTCTCGATAACACTACCACAGGCCTTAGCGTTTGCAAGGAACTTACTAAATGTAGATGTCAAAAAGACAAGTGTGTTGCAAACGATGTGTCAAAGCAGGAATGATGTACAGTCTTTTAAAGATGGGACGTTGGGTACTGTGACTGTGATTAAGAAAAAGTGTACGATCATAGATCAATAAGATTAGATTAAATTTAATGTTAGCTCTCATATTGAAAATGTTCAAACTATATGACCACTTAATGCATTTGAGTTTGTGTATATAACAAACTTCTTTTTGAAAAAAAAATCTGATACTGTCTTGTTAATATTGTTTATTAAATCAACAAATGTAATTTAAGGTAGTAATTAAATCTAACTCCGATAAATCGGAGATGAGAAATATTGTTTAAGTATCCTTTGCGATATTTTTTCTCCAAGCGTTAGGAAGACTCGACAAGCCTGCTTTTTTTATAACCTGCGGCATCCCGTTTTGCTACTTCATATGCATGTTTTAAAATCAGTTTTAATAATTATGTAAATAGTTCAAAGCAAATTAGTTTTACATATTGCTCATTGGGGAATATATTGCACCAATGATATATTAAAACTTGTAACAGAATAACCACAAACAATTAAAAAATTCTGCATTGTATTTAAGTATATATGCAAGAAGTTTTAAAGTCAAATTGATATTGGATTAATCAATTTGGATGCTTGATAAATAATTCAAGATTGTTGTGTATCCCTTTAATAGTGTTTTACCAAGTCACTAGATGTATATTTACGAGTTATTATAAACTAAAAGCCGCTAATAAATATGAGACTGAAACTTAAAAACACTTAAGAAATGCTTACGGCTAAAGAAAACTAAGACAAACTAGTCTCCGAGTTGGCATAGAATGTATACATGTCTAAAAACCCTACCATTGAAGTATAGGGGTGTATCTAACAACTATTTATTGAAGTATAGACATACACATAAATATATCAAGACAACACCTTTGTAAAACACATCAACATTTTGAATGCTTTCTAAATAAAAAAAATACATAATTTTTTTTTTTTTAAAAATGGCGGCCATTTTGAAAATGGCAACCATTTTGAAGAAAACAATGACCCAAATTATATTGCATATTTTATTGTCTATCAATGTCCTGAGTTTAGTGTATTTACAATAACAAGTTTTGATGAAACCAATTAATTACGGGCTTCATTAATTCTTTATGGAATATTTAGCGGCAATTTTGATAATGGCGGCCATTTTCCAAAATCTGACGTGGGCCCATTGCCAAAAATATGAGTATTGTCTAGCTATGTGTCAAGTTTGGTGCTTTTATCACAAAATACACAATTTTACCAATATATGTCACCAATCTGCCCCACTATCTGTTGAAAAATGCAAATCAATTACTTTTATTCAGCAAAACCATTTCCATGTATAATATTCATCGCCCCATTACAATGTCGATATCAGTCGTATTCAAATACCTTTAAAATCGCGGACAAGGTCCACTACGAGGTCTGTAGTGTGCCCACAGCATTGTTTGAAGTTGGTGGCCCCGGCCTCCCAGTAACCAAACTTTCTGGAGCCAGACCTGAGCCAGGACTGGATCATCGGCAACAGGAGGTGGTTCACACAGTACACCCCAAACTTGGCACCTGCAACATATATCTTTTTATTGAATGAATGAATGAATGGTGTTTTACAGCACATCGACACATAAATAGGTCATATTGTGCACAAAAACAGATGAAAGATGAAGAAATGAATTAGTAGGTCACGTAATGGATTAAAAATTAATGTAATATATAAAGATAAAACTATTTACAAGAAAGGAATGATATGGTAGTGATATAAACTAAATATGTAAATCAACAAATGTCCGTCAACGGGTATATAAATAAATAAATATACATAATGATTTATAGTCTTGATTTCTTTCAGCAAATCTAAAACAAGACTAAAACCTATATTATCAAAGTATTAACATTGTAGTACCTTTGACACATAGGATCAAAGTCTACACATCCCAACAAGATGTGTTTGACCGTTAACAGTGCAAAGCAGGGTATACATTCTGGTAATTGCTCACCTTGTAATGAATGAGTTAACTCTTAATTTATTGATTTGGTTCTGATATTAGTCATACTTAAAGAAACTAACCTGCCAAATAATGGCAAAATTACACTACAAAACTGTTTATCAAAACTCTATCCAGGTGTTCAGGTCATATAATAATGTATATGTGCTGATTAAAAGAATTGGTTCTTAAAATACCCGTGATTGAATATGTGTAAAATGAATTATAAGTTAGGTTTGTCCTGCCTGGTTAAAGCAGTTGATATTGTGTCTATAGAGTTTGGATTCTCAAAATATATCAGTTATATATATATATATACTTTGTCGTCAGTAGATTTAGAAACGGTATACATATTTTATAAAACATAAACTAGGACTAACACTGAAGGTGATGAATACCCACTATCACTGAAGGTGATAAATATCCCCCCAACCACCCACTAAATTCTAAGTCAAACAAAGGGCCATAAATCTGTAACAAATTTGGCAAACAACAATGGGTGATGCAGAGGGACATAAGGTCATCAGTTGTTATGCGTATATGAAAAAAACCAATTCAAAACAGTTTGAAGAATGCAAGTAATGAAAATGTGTTACAGGACAGGATTGGAAGTGACAAGACAAAAATGTGTTAAGCAACGAGATGTTACAGACAACGTGATTCCTGTATAGCCCCACTTCACTGTGTCAAAGCGGAGGAGAACAAATAAAGAAAGAATAGAAAGGAGAAATCACTGTATACCAGGAATATGTGAAGCAGATCTAAGCAGTTCAAACAGTGTTTCCATGGTGTGGGGCTGAAACAACTTAGGACAGGCAGATATGGCCCCTGACAGTCCCTCCAATAGTAGGAACCATACGTGGAGGATGCCTGTATCATTGTCCATATCATCCAGGCTGGCCAGGTCTACATGGGCAGGCATTTCTGCATCTACAGGCATCACCCCTCTGGTGTCTATATTAATATACACGTATATATTAACAAATTGTTAAAACTTAAACATTTATAATATATACAAGCAAAGGATTAAAAAGAAAAACAAGAAATGTGGAGATTCCATGAAAACCAGGTTTTCAGTAAGTTACCTACAAAGTTCTGTTCCAATATTTCTTTCCAAATAACCTACCTACACTCCAAGTTTCGCTTTAATATCTCGCTCCTACTTTAAGTTATTGCCCGGAATATTTGTTTCTACTTTTAGTAACAGCGACCTTGACCTTGACAGTGATCTCAAATGTCATCTCAAGCTAACTTTCCATATAAGTTACCTACAAAGCAGTTTCATTCCAATATCTCATTCCTAACTTAAGTTATTGTCCAGAAACCATTTTTCTATTTTTAGTAATAGTGACCTTGACCCCAGTGACCTCAAATGCAATCCCAAACTTCCCTTTCATATAAGCTAACTACACAGAAGACCACAGTGACGTCAAATGCAATCTCAAGCATCCTTTCCATATAAGCTACCTTCACAGCAATTTATACCACAAGTTTCAATTTACAATGTAAGTTCATGCTTTTCATGTGTATCATGTGTTGAAGGGATATGCCATATCAAGAAAATCTTCTTTTTTTAACAATGGTGTTCTTCGAAATTTGGATGATGTGATAAAATGGCTATTTTATTTACAAATGAAACAAAACAACTTTGAGTAAAATTGTATCGAACTTTTTGGAAATAAAGGGCACAATTTTTGCCGTATAAGTATTATTTCTGATATTATGTTCAATAGTGATGAATAGCTGTCATGTTCAAGCATGGTGGACATTGCTCATGCCTAAAATATGCATTTGGTTGAAAATTTCACTTGATTATATCCCATCCATTTCGAATATTTAAGGATGGTGGACCAGTAGTTCTTCAAACTGGACAAAAGTATGACCAAGAGTGGTTTTCCAGATGCCTCGAGAGCGGCGACAGAAAATGACCAACTATGCAGTTATGCATATAAAGATCTGGTGAACATTTTATAATTTTTTATTTTTGATGTAAATGAAAGGCATGCAGGGAATGTTCATATCTGTTTTAATAGCCCCTGATGGCTGTTTTTGTTTTGGTGCGCCCATAAAACTCAATTCAATTGGTCACTCAAAAAGAACAAACATTTTGAAAAACATCTACACATTTATCTTTAGATATTGGAAAACTGAAAAAAAGGAAATTTTGAATCTGATCTTTGTTAAATGCATATTACTCCAGCCTGTCTACAGTTTGTATACATATTATTTCAAATACTTTTTTGTACTTTGAGTCTATCAACAAAAACAAAACAGAACATCCTAGAAATGGAGAAAAAATGGAGAAATGATTCGTTTCATACAAACCTTTATTTGCACCAGTTATTATTATCCCAGAATCATTCGAATGTAGGCTGCTGGAGTCTCCAGCAACTTTATCCTCCATTATGTGCAGTGTCTCTCTATGCATGTGATAGTCATGGCCAGGGGATGTATCAGCACCCATAGTGACACGTGCATCAATATTCTCATCCTCTCCCTCTGTTATGAAGTACTTGGAGAATTTCTTGAAGTTCATGTTAGGAATGTTGGGGTCGACACACCTGCAGGAGGTGTTTACTTGGATCCTAAAATGAGACAGATTCAGATGGACTTGCATGTACGTGTGTCATTTCAATTAATTTGTTTGAATTTTGTTTTAAGTCTTTTTTAGCACTTGTTAGGCTATATATAACAATCATTTGACAAGTGGAGCTCCCTGTGGGATTTAAACCCGCAGCGGTGAGAGGCGAGAATATAAGAATAAGAATTGTAACCTTGTCCCAGGTTACAATTCTGACCCTCGGGTGAGATTTACCTATCTCACATGGATAAACTCATGATGGATTATTTTTCTCCCATTATGCACCTAGTACAGGCATACTTCAATATGACTGTATAATTTGATTTTACGCTAGAATAAGGCGACGTCACCAATGTGACGTCATGACGTTTCATGTAAGAGTCATATGTCATGTGAGGTAGAGTTTTCTTGCATACCGGACATGGAAATCCGTCATTTTACCGGGGCTAGATATTTCCATCTCACCCTAGGGTCAAGATAAAATTCACGCGCAACAATAATGACGTCAATAACGTGAACAGATGCATGACGTCATTGTGTTAAAAAACATTAAAATGTTCGTTATTGGTGACGTCGATGCACAAAATGTCATTGATATGCAAGAAAAAGAATCCACCATGAGTTTATCCATGTGAGATAGGTAAATCTCACTCTCGGGATCAAAATTGCAACCAGGAACTCGGCAGAGCCTCGTCCCTGGTTACAATTCTGACCCTCGGGTGAGATTTACCTATCTCACATGGATACTCATGATGGATACTTATAATCTCGCATGACGAAAACACCTATCTCACATGACTAGAAATGGGAGAAAGTCACTAGCCTGAAAGTACTGGGACTACTAACAAACGATAATTTGTATCTTGGAATATCTGGAAACTTCATATTTTTCAAATGGTCTACGTACTTAAAAAGTAGTTGGATGAAAATTAGAAGCAATATTCAAATATTCCATATAGAGCGAAAAAATAACCTGGTAGAAATTGCATCTGGACTAAAGCTTTGATGGTGTTCACCTTTATAACTTCGAAATACAATCTGTTTTGTTTGTTTGAATTGTGTTTTACATTATTTTCAGCACATTTTAGGCCATATACGATGGTCGATATCTGTGGTAGAGGCAGACCACCCCATTTTTCCTGGGTAGAACCAGTGCTGTATACCTCCTGCATTTGTAAGAGTTGGAATACAAGCTGTATAATACTATTAGAATCTGTCAAGGGTATTTGGAGATATCTTGAATTCCAACACAAGGTATGTTTTATTGGAAGCGCGACTCGGTACCAAATACTGTCCTATCTTTTTCTTGCATACCGTTGACATTTTGCGCATTGACACTGCCAACTATCAACGTTTTGTGTATTTTTTGCATAATTACAATGTTATCAAGATCAGTTTTGATGCACACGATTTTATCTGCCCCTATGTGTAAGATCTGACTTTCCAGCATTTATATCAAACACGGATATTCTTATCTGGTAAGAAGAAACTAGCATACATACCTCTTTGCGCCATGGAAGACGGGGCAAGCTGGCATTTTCCACATAGACTGAAGTATTATAGAACACTGTTTCAGGTACTGTAGGGCTGGTACGCACAGATTCTCCGACGAGGGCGAGGATACCATGTAGTCGTTTACCGAGTCAGAATCTTCAGAATCGGAATCATCAAACTCTCCTGCAAGGTATATACACTTGTTTTGTCATCTACTACTGTATTTATATCTGGAATCAACCTTGTTTGATAGAGATCATATATTATTTCCAATTATATCCAATTCAGTCATCCTTCAATGGAGCTTTTCCAGGAAAACTTAAAGGGGTTGATGCACTATTTTCAAACAAGGTTTATTTTAAAGAGCTCTGAAAAAAATTGAAAAAAGCTGAAAGAATTATCAAAATGCCATGAAAAACAAGAGGCCCAAGAGGGCCTGTGAACGCTCTACTGGCTGTTATACCATTGATGAATCGAGTCGTACTACATGGTGTCTAGAGTGTGCACAAGGTTTTTCAAGTATTTGACCTAGTGACCTAGTTTTTGACCCCATGGGACCCATTTTCGAACTTGACCAAATTATAATTAAGACAACATTTCGACAAAGTTTCATCAAGATTGGGTCAGAAATATGGCCTCTAGAGTGTACTAGTGACCTAGTTTTTGACCCTGTGTGACCCTGTGTGACCCTGTGTGACCCATTTTCGAACTTTAGCAAGCTATAATTGAGACAAATATTCTGACAAAAATTGCATCAAGATCGGGTCAAAAATATGGCCTCTAGAGTGTACACACGGTTTTTCCAAAGTTTGACCTAGTGACCTAGTTTTTAACACCATGTGACCCATTTTTGAACTTGACCAAGATATAATTAAGACAAACATTTTGACAAAGAGTGTACACAAGGTTTTTCCAATATTTGACCTAGTGACCTAGTTTTTAACCCCATGTGACCCATTTTCAAACTTGACCAAGATATAATTAAGACAAACATTCTGACAAAGTTGCATCAAGCTCGGGTCAAAAATATGGCCTCTAGAGTGTACACACGGTTTTTCCAAAGTTTGACCTAGGGACCTAGTTTTTAACACCATGTGACCCATTTTTGAACTTGACCAAGATATAATTCAGACAAACATTTTGACAAAGTTTCATCAAGATTGGGTCAGAAATACGGCTTCTAGAGTGTACACAAGGTTTTTCAAGTATTCTACTTTACTTTAGTAAATAGTTGGAAACAGTTGAAAACCAAGGTTAGTAGATAAACATAGGAAATTTAAATAAACGTTCTTAACGTTCTTATCGTGTCATAAACCAGGATAAGGGATTAAAGAATTAACTATTTAAAACCTATCGTAGGTATTAATCAAAGTAAGCGTTTATACCATAATACATCGCGTGCCGTATTGAGCATTGAGCAATTCGCGCGCACCACCGTTTTTCTGTGTTAAAAGCTGTCTTTGTGTTGTATTGTACTGTTCTGTGTTGTGCTGTTCAAGAAAGAAAAGAAAGCTAGGAAACAAGTAAGTGTATAGAAAAACTAACAGTTAGATAATTTCAGTAAACATTAAATAATCAGTGTGAAATCCATTGCCAAATTGTTACTTTCTAGCAAAAAGCAAAAAAGCAAAAAGCATTAAAGTTTTGAAAATTTCTGATTGGCTGAGCGCATATCTTCCTGGCGCTGATTGGCCCGTTTTCAAGCCGATCTTTGTGAATTCGAGATAAATCCTCATAATCAGCTACTTTAAACTAGATTTATCACCAGTAAAACTAAATTTTATACTAAACCAGGTTCCAAAAACCATCTAAAGTCTTTTGTCTAACCCTCTGAATATAAGAAAATTTTCATAACCACTTTATTAAACTAGATCTATCGCCAGCAAAGTGAGTGGGCTACAATAAACCATTTCAGGTTTAATACAAGTAAAAGTCTAGCTAATACATCTAGCTAATACATCAAACCAATCTGTATAACCACCTCTAGTTTCTATCTAACTGTTATAAGCGCAATTCCTTTTTGCATAACAAGTCGTACAACTTGCGTGTTTCACTGTTTTCTTTGTGTTGAATTGTGATATATTGATATATTGTACTGTATTGTCCTGTTCTGTGATATATTGTGCTGATCTGTGGTGTGCTGTGTAAGAAAGGGAAGAACAATAATAAAGACAGAAGTCAAGTAAGTTTAGAGAATAAACTAATATCAGGATAATCATAATAACCTTTTCTTAATCCAGTATCAAACTCCTAACATTTAGCAAAAAACAGTGAAATCTTTGAATAAACCGGATATAAGCTCGATTCTGATTGGCTAAGAGCAAATAGCAAATTGAAATTGCAAATTGTCTCCGTGGCTCTGATTGGCCCCTTTTTCAATCCAATTTGGGAAATTCACTTAGAACTTATAACCAAACTTTATTATAGTAGTTTTCTTGTAGTCTTATTAGGACCACAGTATCAAATAAAAAATCCAAGTACTAAAGCGTAATTTTAACATATAGAGCAAATCGCTTGGCTCACTGTGTGGTTCTGTGTTGAAACTTGATATTGTATACTATAAAATAAAGTTGTGTGTAAGTTTGTTTTTTTGTACTATATTGTATTTGTGTTATATTGAATATTTGGGCTGTATTTGTGGTGGTCTGAGTGCTACTGTATAGGGAAGAAAAGAAAAATAAGCAAGACAGTAAGCAAGTTAGTTTAGTGGACAAATTTACACCAAGAGTGTTATAATAACCTTTGATCAAACCAATAGCAAACCTATAGTAGATCGTTAAAAAATTCAAAATCCTGGAAAAAAACCTAAACCCTGAAACAAACTTGAATCTGATTGGCTGAGAGCAAATTGTACCCCTGGCTCTGATTGGTCCATTCTTTTTGATACAAATTGTGAAATTCGTTTAGTTTTCAAAGCCATCTTTGCCTCTATTAGTTTCTATTAGTCTCCGTACAGTATTATTAGAACCATATTAACAATTTAATATCTACATTTACATTTCTGCTCTGACTGGTCCGTTATCAAACAATTCTGTGAAATAAAAATCCAAAAAGAATCTAACTCAATTCTATAGGAAATTTTTCCTTTATTCTGATTGGTCCATTTTCAATCCACTTTGTGAAATAAAACTGAACTTTAAAATATCAAGCCAATCTCAATAAAACACCTCCAAATGGTCTAGTATTCAAACTACTGACAATAAACCACCTTTCAGAAACATTTAACAACCATTTCATAGCCGCTAGACAGAAATTTAGTATTTTACACAAATTAACCAAATCTCTGCACAAACCGGAAATAAGATTAATTCTGCTAAATTCTGATTGGCTCATTTTCAATCCGGTTTGTGAAACAAAAATTAAAACTTTTCCAATATCTCAAATCTCCTAATATCTTTTAAGCAGGGTGTATTAAAATCTTATTAGGGCTATAGCAACAGAATTTAGTATATACATTGGGCCCGTTATCAAACAGTCTTAAAAAATCCAAACAAGAGGCCCAAGAGGGCCTGGATGCTCTACTGGCTTATATGGCTCTAATAACATCAATGAAGCGAGTGACTATCATCTTAAAGAGGCAAAATATAGCATTTTTAACTAAATCAAGAGCTTTAACTCCGTCATTACTGGTCCGATCTGGCTGGTTTTCGAACTTGGCCAGTAGAGACAATAAAAATAAAAAAAATAAAAAAAAAATAATGAAAAAAAAATTATGAAAAAAAATCAATAAAAAAAATAAAAAAATTAAATTAAAAAAAATTAAATTAAAAAAATAAATAAATGATACTATAAAAAAAAGTCATAAAATCTGGTAAAGTTTGGCAAAGATCAGATGCAAAATGAAGGCCCTATCGAATGACGAGACAAATTATAGCATTTTTTAACAAAATCAAGGGCCATAACTTCGCTGTTACTGGTCCGATCTGGCTAGTTTTCGAACCTGACCGAGCTTTCATTGACATTAACAATCTGATAAAGCTTGGATGAAAAATGAAGGCCCTACCGTCTTAACAAGACAAAATATAGCATTTTGAACTAAATCAAGGGCCATAACTCCGCTGATACTGGTCCGATATGAATGGTTTTCGAACTTGTCCAAGCTTTCATTGATATTAACAATCTGATAAAGTTTGGTAAGGATCGGAACAATGAAGCCCCTATCGTCTTAACGAGGCAAAATATAGCATTTTTAACTAAATAAAGGGCCATAACTCCGCTGTTACTAGTCCAATATGGCTGGTTTTCGAACTTGTCTGAGCTTTCATTGATATTAACAATCTGATATTGTTTGGTAAAGATCGGCTGAACAATGAAGCCCCTATCGTCTTGAGGCAAAATATATCATTTTTACCTAATCAAGGGCCATAACTCCGCTGTTACTGGTCCGATAAGGCTGGTTTTCAAACTTGTTCGAGCTTTCAACGACATTAACAATCTGATAAAGTTTGGTAAAGATTGGATGAACAATGAAGCCCCTATCATATTAACGAGGCAAAATATAGCATTTTTAACTAAATCAAGGGCCATAACTACGCTGTTACTAGTCCGATATGGCTGGTTTTCGAATTTGTCCAAGCTTTCATTGAAATTAACAATGTGGTAAAGCTTGGTAAAGATAGGATGAAAAACGAAGGCCCTATCGTCTTAACGAGGCAAATAATAGCAATATAGCATTTTTAACTAAATCAAGGACCATAACTCCGCTCTTACTGGTTCGATTTGGCTAGTTTTCGAACTTGTCCATGCTTTCATTGATATTAACAATGTGGTAAAGTTTGGTAAAGATAGGATGAAAAATGAAGGCCCTATCGTCTTAACGAGGCAAAATATAGCAATATAGCAAATTTTAACTAAATCAAGGGCCATAACTCTGTTGTTACTTGTCCGATCTGGCTGGTTTTCGAACTCATCCGAGCTTTCATTGATATTAACAACCTGTTAAAGTTTGGTAAAGATCGGATGAAAAATGAAGGCCCTATCGTCTTAACGAGACAAAAGTTAACGACGGACGGACGACGGACGACGGACAACGGACAACGGACGGACGACGGACAACTCAGCATCCCATAAGCTCTGCTGGCCTTCGGCCAGTAGAGCTAAAAACTAAGATTCGAACGCGGATTGATAGAATATTTTCTCATTGATTCTGATTGGTCCATTATCAATCCGTTGTATTAAACAAAACCCAAAGTAAATTATATATAGTATATATCTGTCAGACTCAACATGAATATAAGCTGTGTGGATCTGTTTAGTAGTAGTGGTAGTAGCAGTGGTAGTAGCAGTGGTAGTAGTGAAAGTGGAAATGACAGTAGTAGTGGGAGCGAGTGTAGTAAAGGTAGCAAATGTAGTGGCCACATCGACGGGGACAACTCCATAGCGAGCTGTTCGACGTGTTCCCCCACAACGCAACGTACCTCCATGATAGTTAGAACGTATAGGGATAGCCTGGCGAGCATCACAACAGAGACAGTGCCGCATGTGGAGACGGCGGTACCAGTACCGATAGTGGTACCATCAGTACCAGTGTCACCGGTGGCACCAGAGGTACCAATAACAGTAGTACCAGAGAGTAGTGAAAGTAAGGAACCATGGGTAACCAAAGACAAACCCCAGAGAAGCTCCCCACCTTACACGGCCTCAAAGATAGTGACAGTCATGATGACGCTATGCACGGTAGCTGGGCAATTCCCACCCAAATGTTATGGGAAAGTAGAAGAAGCCTTTATAAGGCATGTAGGTGCTGCCTTCTGCACACCAAGGACTCTGGGTCAGGGTCAAAACCCACAATTCTGTATTGTAGAAAGTAAATTAAACATAGCAAAGCAGTTCACGTATGGACAAATGGATTACAAACTTGTACCGGTAACCTCCTCTAGTAGCAAAATAAACCAGGATAAAGCATACAGTAAGGGGGTAGCCCATACAAATTTAACAAAGGACATTACGGAGGAAAGACTAGTGGCATATCTGGACGCAAAAAACAACAACATAAGTAGCGCATATGTGCCTAATAGGCAATCAAATCAAAATTTGACAACAATCATTATAACATTTAGTACGGCAAGCATCCCGTCCTCTATTAAAACAAAAACAGGAGTTACAATTGAAGTAAATCCAGCCCTCCTAGCTATAATAAGGTGTAACAACTGTCAGATGCACGGACATAGCACCATGAAATGTACCAAAGGACCCCAATGCCCTCACTGTGCAGGACAGCACACAGGCGAATACTGTCGTCAAAGAGGTAATAAAAAATGTGCAAACTGTAACAAAAAGCACAGCGCAGCATACAAAGGCTGCCCTGCGTATCATGCATATCTAAAAATAGTAAATGACAAAAATGCTATAATACAAAAAGCCCATGTGGGTCCAAAAAAGCCAGTGTCATCACCGGCACCCACACCCCCTCAAAACAAAGAATGCGTCCAGATAGCGCCCGAGGTAACACCCCCGGTCCAATCTCTTGATCCAAAAACGGAAGCAATAATAAGGGACATAATTAAGAAAATAATACCAAAACTGGGGGTACCCAATATAGAACAGACCCTAGTAGATAGCATAGTGGATGATGCTATAGCTTCAGAAACGGCCCACACAGTAGCACCAACCACCCCCGCCCCAAACACCGTAGTCAACGGGACACGGAACAAACATAGAGCCAACAAAAACCCAACCCCTCCCACACCCCACTGGGCTAACATGCCAGACCACGGCCCGATATATGATCAGCACAGATCATTCAGATTGAATAGAGGACCACCCCCACCCCCACCCCGATGGGGCAATCTCCCATACAATGCATATAGGCAGCAACATAGAGTGCACCCATTAGACAGGAGGCCCCCTCAAAATATGGGGTACTTACCCCAACCCCCATACTACCCATACTAAATAAATAGGGTAAAACTCCCCAATTGTAGCCCCAACCACTACTACTAGGATCGTTACTTATTACGCCCCCAAAAATAGTAAGTTTAATTTCAAGAAACAAAACCTAGTAGTCATGTCATGGAACGCCAGGGGCCTCACGGGGAGAAAAGCGCATAAAGCAACAGAACTCCAGCAGGTATTAGAAGATATGAACCCTAAACCTGATGTAATTTGCATTCAAGAAACATTTTCAAAAGAAAAGGCCGTAAAACTAATTGGATATCAAACACCAATTAATACCCAAAGGCCAGGCACTCAAAAAGGTGGGGGGGGGTAGCGATTTATGTTAGATTAGGGATCCAATTTATAGAAAACAAAGTCAAAACAATAGAAAACATAGAATACAACTCTGTCAAAATACAGGGAGCCACACAAAACGTGGTTATAATTAATGTCTACATCGCTCACACCGACTATGCCAATGAAAATAATATAAGAGCGTTATGTAACAATACAACACACTGTACAATCATAACCGGGGACTTCAATTTAAAAAATCCATTGTGGAACCCCCCGGGCGATCCAAGGCATGACAATCAGGCTACGTATCTTATAGAAACCATTAATAACAGGAATATGCAAATAATTAATAATAATCAGGCCACTAGATTAGGTGAAGACGGTCAACGGGACTCTACCCTAGACCTCAGTATAGTCTCAAATAGTATAGCCTATAAAGCAACCTGTAGTGTGTATGATAACACTATAGGAAGCAACCATTACCCTACAATCACTAGCGTTAATTTCAAAACCCAGTACCAGCCCATAGTAATTCCAGCTAAATGGAAGGTAGATAAGGCAGATTGGAATAAGTATAAACACACATGTGACCAACACTTCGACTACAACACCCCTGAGACCAATATCCAAGGTAAATACAATGCTTTTACAACAGAATTACAAAATGTGTGCAAAACGGCAATACCAAAAACTAAAGCCGGCATAAAGAAAAGAAAAGAACGTTTTTCCCTGGTGGACAGACCAATGCAAAATAGATATTAAAAAAAGGGAAAACCTCAGAAAAACATATAAGTTCAATAAAAATGATGAAACCTGGAAAAAATTCAAAACACAGAGATCCATAGCCAAAAACACTATAAAAAAAGCAAAATATGAATGCTGGAAACAATTCATATCCCAAATTAACTACAAAACAACATCAAAACAAGTCTGGAATATAGTTAAAAGGTTCAAAGGTCAACCAATGGAACCGATACCCACTTTAGTACAGGATCAAAAAGAAATATATGATAACCAAACTAAAGCAAACGTACTAGCATCCCAATATCAGAAAGTAAGCAGTGATATGAATTATGACGAACAATTTCTAAAATTAAAGAAAGTAAATGAAACAACGTATGATAAATTAATGGAAACAGAGGGAGACCACTCTGACTGCGAATTTAATAAGCCATTTACACTCTCTGAGCTCAATTTAGCCCTCCTAACATGTAACAGCACAGCCCCGGGGGAAGATAGTATTCATTACGACATGATAATTAACCTCACAACAAATGGCAAAATCAAACTGGTCGAACTGTATAACTATTCCTGGTCAACCGGAACACCCCCCGAAGAATGGAGTGAATCCCTCATAATCCCCATCCTAAAAATGGGAAAAGATAAAACCCTCCCATCGTCGTACAGGCCTATATCCCTGACCCCAGTACTCTCTAAAATCATGCAAAAAATGATAAAACCCAGAATTATAGCCTATGTAGAAACACAGGGCCTAATGTCAATAGATCAGTCAGGATGCCGGCCATACCACTCCTGCACCGACCACCTCGCACGATTAGAAAATGATGGTAGACAAGCCCAACTTGAAAATAACTACTTACTAACGGTGTTCATGGACCTTAGTAATGCCTTTGATATTCACTGGAACAAGGGAGCCCTCATGTTAATGTATCATCTGGGAATCAGGGGGAGACTACTCAAATGGCTCAATGTATTTTTAATGGAAAGAAAAATTAAAGTTAAAGTAAATGGTCATGTATCCGACACCAAAATAGCAGAAAATGGCTGTCCCCAGGGTAGCGTTTTATCCCCAATCATTTTCTGTATATACATGAATACTCTAAAATTGGCGGTAACAGAGCACAACGAAACTATTACAACACGGTTAAATCACACCAATCTCGCCCAATACGTCGATGACGGGGCCATGTGGATAAAATCTCGAAGTCCGGTTAGATTAACACAACTAGGGCAACAACTGATGTCCAAAATCGAAAAGTGGTCAATAACGTGGGGTATGAAAATAAACCCCGAAAAAAACCAGGTCATGATAATATCAAAACCAAGAAGATATCCCGAAAAAGAATTTAAACTTAAAAAATTGAAACTATGTAACAAAACAGTAGAATACGCGCCCCATGCAAAACTCCTGGGAATGTACTTCGACAGGCATTTGACATGGAAAAAACACATCACTTATGTCATAGAAAGATGTAATAAGGATATGCGCCTGCTTAGAATGTTAACTAACAGCACGTACGGTGCAGATAAAACATCCTTAATCAATCTATACAAAGCGTTAATTTTAAGTAAAATCAGTTATGGAGACATAGCATATGCCTCCGCGTCCGACGGGTTACTACATAAATTACAGGTGATACAAAATAAAGCCCTCCGCATCGCCACAGGGGCACATAGGTCAACCAACATAATTGGACTCATGGCGGAATGCGCAGAAACGCCACTCTTTATACACCGAGAAAAGAATATGCTTAAATACTGGGCAAGATCAACCCGGCTAAAGCAAAACCTCCCAATTAACGCGAAAATAACAAGGATAGGCATATTCGAACATACAAAAGATATTACTCGCCTAAAACTCCCATATACTCAGCAAATACAAACCTTGTTAAGTAAACATAACATGACCAATCTATCAATATCAAAACCCGAACCTTAAAGCCGTGCCTCGATCTCACCCATTTAATTAATAAAAAACAAACAGAACCCGCGATAGCACGCAATATAAGTATAGATCATATAGACAGCAACTATAAGGATTATGTCACCATATCAATAATGGTGACAACATCACACGGTGAGGCCGCGCTACCAAATCAATGCCTAAACTATGAAGGAACTACACCTACATAGTGGGCGAGTCTCTCCACTGACACAAATACAGCAGGTGGATGCCCGCTGTAGTCTTTGGGGCGTGCAAACGTATTTAGGTCTAGGCCCGAAGAAGACTTAAAAGATTGGGTGGCGTGACATCACTGTGGGGTGTCTTGGAAAAGGGTATATGAACATACGTACATAGCAGGTCCGGCCATAGTTATCATTTAGACAAATATTTAGGTATAAGCATAGGCAAGTTACAGCAACCCGTGAAGCAGTAGAACAATAATAAATTACAGCAGTAAATAATGGATTAGCGAGGTCGACTTATTGGCCGTGTATATGAGAGTATTTGTGCGCCGGAACGGGAGAGAGAGAGGGAATCTGGTGTGCATGTATGTATGTATAGGTGTATGTATAATTAACATGCAATTCTCCATATAATTATTCTGTAAATTTTACCTCAATAAGTGTACTAAGTGACCGTCAGCAAACATTAAAAACAGTAATAATATCGCTTTAAAACGACTTTACAGCATAGTATAGGATGGGGCACAATACTCTAAAATAAATGAGAATAAGTATGCGAACCAATAAATGTCTAGATATCATAAAGAACTTATCACATAATGGTATCCGCAGAACTAAGAAAGCAATTTTACAAGGTAAAGTCACCCTTACACCCTAATATCGCTTCAAACCCAAGTGATTTCCATCCGGTCCGCGCCGTGTCCAAATTGACAAATCCGACCTTGACACTTATATCGACCTTGACCCTGAATAACATAGTTAAGAAACTCGGCAGTAAATACATATTTTTAAGTAGGACACCCAAGTAGGTCAGGTCAGGCCAGTAGAACACGACAGGTTAAGGTCGACGCAATTAAAATGAAACATCTAGGAAATAAGTGGAATGTTTATATGTATGAGTGTGCATGAAATATAATAACCACCTGTATTGATATTATTCTGTATATATCTACTATGTGTATGGATGTATGTATATCTATGTGTATGTATGAAATATCATATTATCCTTTTATATAATTACCTACTATGTGGTATCACCCAATATTCGTATATATATATATATATATACCCCGCGCATTAAAGTACGTATATGTGTATGGACGAGAGTTAAATTTGTTTATATAAGTAGCTACATTTGACACTCGCGTCGGTCGAATAAGTAATTACAACAAAAAGCGTCCCACGGAAATATCGAGCGGTGCTATAGTGGGAATAGCACATATTAGGCCACTTTTTAGGCATTCGATTTTTGGTATGATAACAAAAAAAATTAAAAAAAATAAATAAATAAACAAATAAGTAAGCAAATAAATATACCAGTAGAAGCCATACAAAAACATTAAATTTTTATTGTGCATTATACCACAAGGGACCGTCTTAAAATCCAACAACTACAGTAATAATAGTGTAATAGTTCTTAACTAAGTACAATAGTAATGTTAACTCTAAAACCAGTAAACACGGCACATACCCATTTAGGACTAGGGAGCGCCTCCTTACGGTCCCTTTCATCACCAACCTGTGGGACACATCCCACAGGGGCAATCTTGACTGGAAACCATTATCGACCATAATTGGCCTTTCCTCCCCAGTGGTAGCAAACCCCTTGCGCGAACAAGATGTGGATTTGCTGCCACAGTACCTCAGACCAGACACACACGCTATGCCCCAGGCATAGCAACCAACAAACTTAACACCAACAAATGCTCCAACAAGTACAAACATACAACACAGAAATAACCGAACAGGCCCCAGTTTGATGACCATAAGTATTAGTATGCTGCAAATGGACACGCTAATCATCCCCAAGATGGCGTAGTACAGGCATACCCCTCATCAAACCCCAGCAAATATGATATGTTAAAAAACATAATCATAACACTACAAGACAAGCACGCACCACATACAACACAACGCCAAACAAAGCTAGGACCGGAAGGTGTCAATACACGAAATTAGGTTGAATTAACCGCTGTTGTTGACACCGTTTTTTAGCACATATTTAGGCATTAAACAGACCTGTTGGCAAGGTCTAGATCAGCTTCAAAATTCTAAATTACACCTTTAAAAGTCCAGACTCTATTGTGCCCATCGCGTCAGGTATACCCTGACGTGTTCGTTGGCGGACGGACTATAAACCTTAGAATTACACACACACACACACACTCCAATATTTGACCTAGTGACCTAGTTTTTGACCCCACATGACCCATTTTCGAACTTGACCGAGATTTCATTGAGACAAACAATTAAGATAAACATTCTGACAAAGTTGCATCAAGCTCGGGTCAAAAATATGGCCTCTATGGTACACAAGGTTTTTCCAATATTTGACCTAGTGACCTAGTTTTTAACTTCATGTGACCCATTTTCGAACTTGATCAAGATATAATTAAGATAAACAATTTGACAAAGTTTCATCAAGATTGGGTAACAAATATGACCTCTAGAGTGTACACAAGTTTTTTCAAGTATTTGACCTAGTGACCTAGTTTTTGACCCCACATGACCCATTTTTGAACTTGACCGAGATTTCATTAAGACAAACATTCTGACAAAGTTTCATCAAGATCAGGTCAAAAATATGGCCTCTAGAGTGTACACACGGTTTTTCCAAAGTTTGACCTAGTGACCTAGTTTTTAACACCATGTGACCCATTTTTGAACTTGACCAAGATATAATTAAGACAAAAATTTTGACAAAGTTTCATGAAGATTGGGTCAGAAATACGGCTTCTAGAGTGTACACAAGGTTTTTCAAGTATTTGACCTAGTGACCTAGTTTTTAACCCCATGTGACCCATTTTCAAACTTGACCAAGATATAATTAAGACAAACATTCTGACAAAGTTGCATCAAGCTCGTGTAAAAAATATGGCCTTTAGAGTGTACACAAGGTTTTTCCAATATTTGACCTAGTGACCTAGTTTTTGACCCCACATGACCCATTTTCGAACTTGACCGAGATTTCATTGAGACAAACATTCTGACAAAGTTTCATGATGATTGCATCAGAAATGTGGCCTCTAGAGTGTACACAAGCAAAAGTTAACGGACGACGGACGACGGAAGACGGACAACACACCATCCCATAAGCTCTGCTGGCCCTTGGCCAGTAGAGCTAATAAAGGTGATGACATTTTGAACATTTGCAAAGAACATAAATGGACGCGTCCATCTTGGAAAGATGCCATTGCGCCTTTTTACCAAATATGGCATATTGACAAAATGTCTTTTAAAGCAAAGAAAATCACTGCATCGTTCCAAGATGGCTGCCTCCATTTATGTTCAAATGTTCAATAGGTCATATCTCCTTTATTTTTCATAGCATTTTGATAATTCTTTCAGCTTTTCTCAAGTTTTTCAGAGTCCTTGTAATAAAATAAATCCTTTAAGAAGGAGGAAAATGTTAATTACACTGGAGTAACCACTAAAGGTTTGTCAATTCCCACAACAGCCCCCACCACCTGAATAAAATGTCTTGTTCAGTCTTATCCATCCTGGAATATTTTCCTGGAATAGTCCTTAGTCTATATTGACGACTGCATCTTGGGTGGCCTACAATGTCATTCACTGCCCAAACTTACTCCTGGGGATGTATTGTATCTGGACCTAGCTGAATAAGTATCTCAATACATGAATGCTTAAGGTTAAACTTTGGGCTATTCCATTAAAACATACCCGGGACCCCAGGAAGGCAAGTTAATAAACATCTAAGTGAACTCCATTTTCCGAAATTTGGTTCTTGAAACTCAAGTTTTGCATCTATGGGTGGGTGTTCAAAATCAAAAGTGTCTTCCTGGGATCCCATGTACATTTTAATGGAATACAGTAGTAAAAATTAAATTTCTTTAAGAACTTGACTATAAAGTTTTTTATGCTCGAGTTAGATGCAAACAAAGTTTTAAACAGATGCAAAATCTGGCTTGACCCCACATAAAACACAGTATTATGTTATTCATTAGTAAGGCAATTGTGACACTCATGCTTATATTAAAACTGGAACTCCTGGATCCATAATTAATGTGGCTGAACCAGTGATAATAAAGAAGATTAGTGTTTTACACGCTATATAAGTACAACATATACTGACCTGGACCCCTGACATACTTGAGGAGGCACAGTATGTAGTCCACAGTCGCGTTTGCAAACACTAGAATATTATCTGTGTTTAGGTACACGTCAAATACGTCGAGTACAGCCTCGATGTGTCTCTGTCTGGCCGCATTTACTTCCTCAATTGTCGTATACTCGATCCTAACAGCCCGCAGAGCTCCGAATAGAGGGCGCCACCCAGACTTGACATCTGCAGCTGACGCTTCAACTAACTCACAGATGGAACAAACAATCTGAAAAAAGAAAACAAAGTGTTCACTTCATAGAGACACTCTCCATACGTCTTTAGTAATAAATTTGTGAATTTAATTTTTTATTTATTGTTTGTTAATGCTGGTACCGCTATATTTAAATTTCTGTTGATCACGTGACATCCATTAGTGCATTAGGTTTTGATCATATGTCTTGCTTAACATCACCGTCCCGCGTAGCTCTAATGGTTAGGCGGTCTATTATTATACGCGAGTGTAATTTTAGTGTGGGTTTGGAGTTCAAACTCAAGAAGCGGTAAACTTCCTTTGTACTGCTATTGAATTCCATCAAATATCTTGTTTTTATTCAGTAAATGATCAATAACGGTAGTTGTGTAATGGTTATAAACGTAATTATGTTGTGTTTTATAAGCTAAACGTTACAGACATTGTCCCTTTAATGCGAAGTTTGACAATTAACACCGTCTGTTGGTGCAGACGCTTGACTTTCAAGGCCCTGTCTATTTATTGAGAACTAAGTTGAAAGGCACTTGTAACGAGTTCTTCAAATGAAAGTCAATACATGGGTGATGTTTCATTGAATTCTTTAATTTAAAAAAGACAAAGTTGAAAAGCTTAAATACAAAACTCTATCTTTAAGTATAACTAGAAGGGTGTTCCACAGAACACTTGTGTCGTCTGCCGTGTGCTTATTTCAGCTTGGTTAGGTTGCAAGTTAAAAGTTTTATGAAAGGGGCATAACTCTGCCAAAATGAAAGTCAGAGTTATTGGACATGTTTTACAACATTCCTTGCGTTTAGATGAAGATTTGTGTGTAATTTCATGAACATAGGTCAAATACTTTTCAAGTTATGGCCAAGGTCAGGTTGCAGGTTAAAGTGTGACGGACGACAACGGACAGATGACGGACAGAGTGATCCCTAAGTGTCTGCCATGCTACGCAGACGACACAAAAAGGGACATAAGTGTGTTAAAAAAGAAACATGAGTTACAGAACCTGGCTCTATGATGCTGTCTTATGATGCCGAATATGTGTGAAGTTTCAATCCACTATGTAATGTAGTTTTGGAGCTACAAGCTGAACATACAAACTTTAACCAAAGTTTAAGTATAAAAGGGGAAATAATTTTGCTGAAACATAGAACCTAGCTCTATGATGTTGTTTAAAGATACTGAATTCAGTGTGGATTTCATACTGTAAACAAAGACGTGTGTACATAGTTGGAGTTTGGAAATCGCTGTCTGTCATGCTTTCAAACGCTTAGTGATGTAAATATCTTTGAAATACGGTAATTTAATGAAAATCAGGTGCCTAGTTCTTTAGATATTATCTGACACGTCATACAGATGGCCTATGGAAAAGTATTTAGTATTCTGCAACCTTTACCTGGTCTTGTACATCGCCATCACACAGCTCCAGACACAGGATGTTCTCGAAGGTCTTACACAGCATCTCGTTGGTATGGAAGTGCTTCAGCTCGCTGTGGCGGGACATCACGGCTATGATGTAGTCATGCACACATGTTACCGCCATCTTGGATATACTTCTATCTTTGTGACCAGCCATCTGAAAACAACAAGAGGTCAATGACCTTGAAGCTCTTCTGATTGATTTTGATTTCTGGAAGTAGTCACTACAAACTGGTTTTTTGAAAATCTATTTTTAGCCGTGGTGGCCATCTTGAATTTCCGGCCGACCTGAAATTTTGCTAGGATCAATTAGACATCAAGAGCAACATTCCTGTGAAGTTTCATGAAAATCCGTCAAGTAGTTTCAGAGGATTAGTCGCTACAAGTTTTCATTATATAACTCTATGTAAACAAAGATGGCCACTGACAGCCATGTTTAACATTGAATCAAAATAATGTTCGACTCGGATAACCATCATGTCATGCTGATCATTTTAGAAAAAGTCCCATATCAATATCTCTTATAGTTTTCAAGAAGTAGTCGCTACAAACTTATTTTTTAAAAATCTATTTTTAGCCATGGCGGCCATCTTGAATTTCCGGCCGACCTGAAATTTTGCTAAGATCAATTAGACATCAAGAGCAACATTCGTGTGAAGTTTCATGAAAATCCGTCAAGTAGTTTCAGAGGAGTAGTCGCTACAAGTTATCATTATATAACTCTTATGTAAACATACATGGCCACTGGCAGCCATGTTTAACGTCGAATCAAAATAATGTTCGACTTGAATAACCATCATGTCATGCTGATCATTTTAGAAAAAGTCCCATATCAATATCACTTATAGTTTTCAAGAAGTAGTCGCTACAAACTTGTATTTTGAAAATCTATTTTTAGCCATGGCGGCCATCTTGAATTTCCGGCCGACCTGAAATTTTGCAAGGATCAATTAGACATCAAGAGCAACATTCGTGTGAAGTTTCATGAAAATCCGTCAAGTATTTTCAGAGGAGTAGTCGCTTCAAGTTATCATTATATAACTCTATGTAAACAAAGATGGCCACTGGCAGCCATGTTTAATGTCGAATCAAAATAATGTTCGACTCGGATAACCATCATGTCATGCTGATAATTTTAGAAAAAGTCCCATATCAATATCTCTTATAGTTTTCAAGAAGTAGTCGCTACAAACTTATTTTTTAAAAATCTATTTTTAGCCGTGGTGGCCATCTTGAATTTCCGGCCAACCTGAAATTTTGCTAGGATCAATTAGACATCAAGAGCAACATTCCTGTGAAGTTTCATGAAAATCCGTCAAGTAGTTTCAGAGGAGTAGTCGCTACAGGTTTTCATTATATAACTCTATGTAAACAAAGATGGCTGCTGGCAGCCATGTTTAACGTCGAATCAAAACGATTTTCGACAAGGACCAACATCATGTCATGCTGATCATTTTAGAAAAAGTCCCATATCAATATCACTTATAGTTTTCAAGAAGTAGTCGCTACAAACTTATTTTTTAAAAATCTATTTTTAGCCGTGGCGGCCATCTTGAATTTCCGGCCGACCTGAAATTTTGCTAGGATTAATTAGACATCAAGAGCAACATTCCTGTGAAGTTTCATGAAAATCCGTCAAGTAGTTTCAGAGGAGTAGTCGCTACAAGTTTTCATTATATAACTCTATGTAAACAAAGATGGCCGCTGGCAGCCATGTTTAACGTCGAATCAAAACGATTTTCGACAAGGACCAACATCATGTCATGCTGATCATTTTAGAAAAAGTCCCATATCAATATCCCTTAGAGTTTTCAAGAAGTAGTCGCTACAAACTTGTTTTTTAAAAACCTATTTTTAGATTTGGCGGCCATCTTGGATTTCACATCTACATGAATTTTTGCTAGGATCAACTAGACTTCATGGGCAACATTTCTGTAAAGTTTCATGAAAATCTATTCAGTAGTTTCAGAGAAGTAGTCGCTACAAAAAAAAAGTTAACGGACGGACAGACGGACAGACAGACGGACGGACGACGGACGCCGCACCACGGCATAAGCTCTGCTGATCTCTGATCAGTAGAGCTAAAAATAGCAAATACTGAAGAGTGACATTAATTTCAAGGGTATTTATGGTCTGGCTAAGAAGATGTTCGATTTAAAATTAATTTGGATTGAGAAAAAATAATGTCGGTGTGGCTTTAATACCAAAAACATGTTTTATCTGAAAGTGAGAAAGCATAAATATTTCACCACTTCTTGGCACTTATGAAATTATAATATTACTTACTTCGATATGAAAACTGTGTATTTGCAATTCACTCCAATTCACTATAATATCATACATATACCGTTGCTTCTCAGTACAAAAAATGACAAAACCTTTAATTTGCATAGTATTTACGGTCAAACTATTGATGGGTATAGCAAAACTGGTATCTTAATACAGGTGATCTTTTAATACATGTGAATTTTAATTTAAAACTATACATTTGAGAACTACCATTACGTGGTCCGAGTATTAACTTTCATACCCCATCCAACCCCTTCTCCGAGAAGCGAAAACTGGGTTGGCTGGGGTATGAAAAAAACTTAATCGGCTTAAAAAGTTTGCATATTGTAAAATTAAAACATTTAATAGGTAAATTCAAACAGGTTATCAATTTTTTTCAGTAAAAAATGTTTTTAAACGTGTTTTATTGTCGAAATATCCATTATAAAATCCTGCTAATATAAGCTTTCCCATCGCTTAATTGAATTAAGGCGGGACCACGTAATGAATGATGGTCTCTTGAAGCAGGTGGTTCCTTTCTAGAGGTGGTTACTTGAGCAGGTTTGACTGTACAAACATATAACATCAAGGAAGCTTTTAGATCCGACACTACTTATTAAATGACATTTTTATATAAATTTATTATTTAGTTTATCTATTTACATTTACTTGATACTTTCTGTTGAGAAAAAAAGCGTCTAGATTTAAATAAACTTCACTTTTCAAGTAGTAGGCGGAGCTAACTGGGCACACATCCAATTTATCTCAATAGAAAATGACTGCCTGAAAAATACACTGACAATATTTATCATTCTTGTACTTATTTATCATTACCAATCTCCCAAGGCACCTTACTGTTGGTACTATAACAATGGTTTATCAATGTAAACAATGTAATGCGTTCATGGAATTTGCCCTTCACTACTGGCGTTTACATTGGCATGAATGCTGAAAATTTGCGAATAAATTCTTCAATAATGCCAACCTCGACCAGGTAAGCCGAGATGACACTCCAGGCCTTGATCAAGTGTATGAGAGGCCGGTCGCTGTGGGCCACCGTCATCAGTACATTCTGGAGCCTGTACAGGTGCAGGGAGTTCACGGGAAGCAGGTGGTATTCACCAGGGTGGTCCTCTTCCTCCACTACCTTTCTACTCAGTTTTTGGAGCTGACATTTACTCGCTTCACACAAGTTGCTGAGGAACGATACAAGTGACGTCATGTTTAGGTTGTTGGCTGCTTCTTCGAATAATCTGAAAATTAAAGATTAAACAAAATCTTTACTTTATGACAGTTAATGCATGTATCACAGGCAGACTGAATTTGCATTATGGCATCTATTTCTATGATGTTTATCTGTCGTTGACTCATTTTATTAATAATGGTTGTCATGTTAAAGGGATGCACTTGCACATTTTATATCAAACTAAAAACATATTATGATGGTTTTATTTGCAGTTGGATTGCAACTTACACTTTCTTCAGGCTGCCCCAGTCCCCTTCAGGACTCACAACACTATTATTTCCCTTGAATACTTCGACTACTTGCCCTACAGATGAAGGAGGTAGATAAATAAAAATAAGTCCGCTTTTCTACATTTTGCAGGATACATTGATTTATCTTTACCAGGTTCTAAATCAAGAAGAGATCATAGAAATATTCATGTTGATGTAAGATTTCTAGCTAAGTCTGCCTCATTTTACACATCATGGGTCTAATCACCACGGGGCTGTATTTTTGTCTAAATTTCGATAGGTGTCACGCAAACATGAAATTAAAAGTTTTCAACCTGGCAATATTTGTTAATTGTGTTTTAAATTGCAGATATTGGATCAATGAAGAATTTAAGTAAAAAACATGTTGTAAAGAGTGCTTATCTCTATGCCATGAACAAAAACATTACAATGGGACCCTATGGAAAATTAATTGTGGTGTGAGACGGTAAGGCTGTTGACTGTATCTCTATGTAGCAACAAGTGATAACTAACTTGTAAATAGCATCTAGCAAGCCTTGATTGTCAGAGATCAGACCCCAGCTATATCAGCCTTGTAGATGATAAAACATGGTAATGCTCAGAAAGCTATAACTTTTATTTTTATATTTGGTTATCATTTATCGTTTTCGTGCTGAGCCTAATAAACTTGGTAGTAAAAGGCACTGACATAATATTCTATTTATGATGAAGAATATCCACATTTTCTGTATGATTTACTGTTAGGCTACCATATTTCATAGCATGTTACGCTTGTCGAGGATGCAGCCATGTTGTTTTCTAGTTTTATGACACCAGAGAACGTTATGTGACGTCAGATAACGTTACGTACAATGTACACTGAGGGATTCTGAATTGATTTTGCTTTATTAGTCAGTGCCTAATAAAGCAAAGTTTATTAGGTGACCACTTTATCAGGCACAAAAGTGCACATCTGCATGATAAAAACCTAATATGATACGCTAACGGGAGGTAAAAGACAATTTGATTTCATGTCTTCTTTGGCAAATCTGAATTGTAATAAGTCTTATGATGCTAATGACGTGTAGTATTAAAGCGAAATCTTAAATGACTAAAACATTAACTAGTGAAATGGGTCTATTCTATATTAAAAATACAGACATAGAGATACACTTGAAATCACTCTGGACGTTAGAGAAGAAATCTTTTGTGTTACCTGTCAACTTCTTGAGACAGTCCACACAATGCATGTGAAGCTTGTACCGAGTTAAGCACCCCTCCACCAGAAATGGACCTGTCCCATCCAGACTCAATACTGCTCTGCTTGATCAGATTGGGCACATTTATTCTAGGTGCTATTGGGACCACAGGTGCCATTGGAATGCCATATACATCTGGATCACTGAAAATAAAATGAAGCATATGAGGTGGTGCCAGAAGTAAATACGTTTGCATTCAGGTCCTGAGTTTAATCCTCATGGACTGTTTAAAGAGCAAATTACAAACTACTTCTAAAATATTTCCAACCTCACCCATCATCATGGTCATTCTAGGCTTTAAGCAGGTTATCTTTATCATGTTCACACACGACGTCCACTCAAAGGTGTCCAAAATGGGTGGAGGGTCTATAATTTATCCCGGGAGTATTTGAAATGCAAGGTTAATATCTTAATTTGAATACAAAGGGGATTTAAATGTCATAGGTTTATAAATTGTTTTAAGTAGAACAAGTTAATTTGTTATGTACTGTTTGTGCATTTACCCAAGTGAGCATTGTTTACCTAATTGTGTAAGTCTAATATTTCAAAGAGGAATATATGAGAGAATTTTGAAAACAGCAATTTACGATTCATATTTACCTTCATTTTTTTACCCTCATGACCTAATTGTACTTGAAAAACAAGAGTCCCAAGAGGGCCTGTGGACGCTCTACTGGCTAAAGCTAAAGTTTGTGTATAAAGGGCCATAACTCTGTCAAAAGTCATTCAACCGGAATATGGCGATGACATGTGCAATAAGGCTTGGTACTGATCATCCCTGCTAAGTTTCGCTGAAATCTGACCAGAGGTTCAGGAGAACTAGTCTTTACAAAGTTAGTGTATTAAAACATTTAAAGGGTCATAACTCTGCCAAAATTCATTCAACTGGAACACGGTGATGACATGCGCAACTAGGCTTGGTACTCATCATCCCCGCCAAGATTCGTTTAAATCCGGCTAGGAGATCAGGAGAACTAGTCATCCCTGAAGTTTTGTTGAAACCTGGAAAGGGGTTCTGGAGAACAAGTCCTGACAAAATTTGTGTATTTAAACCTTTAAAGGGCCATAACTCCACCAACAATTATTCAACCGGAACACGGCGATGGTATGTACAACTAGGCTTGGTACTGATAATCCCTGCAAAGTTTCACTGAAATCTGGCCAAATGAAGGTCCTATCATCTTCATGAGGCAAAAAACAGCAT